>JAGPOY010004058.1:0-12382 GCA_018983105.1 Silene uniflora | reverse complement strand
ACTAACAGAGTAACAGCACATGCACAGCTAATTAGATTAATATGGAAACTAGTTTAGACCCCGTGCAATAAATGCACGGTATATATAGTTTTTTTTTTTAAATAAATTACTTATAAAATAACGATATTTCATTAGTTCTCCATATTTATAGTTAGTGTATTTTGCTTTGTTGATAATTAATCAATAGAATTGGTATTGTGCTGATGTATTTTAAACATTTTTTTATCTACAAAGCTAATGATTACAATTTTTTTAATTCTCTTGACTTTTTTTGTCACGAAAGTAATAATAGTGATCTACAATTTTGTTTTATATATAGTGTGTATCAAGTCATTCTTAAATAGTAGTATCAATAGATTTATCAATTTATAATTTTATTTAATCTTTAGTTTAATTAAAAAATTATAATTTAGAGTTAGATAAAAATAATATAATTTTATGAAAAGATTAATGTTAATTAAAAGATACTAATTTAATGAAATAAAAATGTAATTATTAGTTTCCTATTTGAGTGAATGTACATAATTGTAGTTACCTTCCTTAATTAAAAAGATGCTTTTTAGCGGGAAAAAATGTTAGAATTCCTATTCATTTAGTATATAGGGGATGTAAAGAGTTGTAAACTTACCTAATTAGGAACAAAGGGTAGAAGCAGTTAAAAGTAATTTTCGGAACTCTGAAGTAAAAGAAGAAGATGAAAAATCAAAGTGAAAACATCTCTTAAAAGAAAAGATGAAAATAAATCTAACGATTAAAAAACGACCAGATGGAACAACAGGGAAATCTGACGGTCCGGATCAGTTTCTTTTTAACGTTGAAAGGATCGAACATTTTCTGGAAACCGATACGATGTCTTATGTGATGGGCTTGTTTTGTTGTGGGCCTGATTGAGAAGAAACCCACTTTATTTGGGGTTGTACAATTCTCGATTAAGGCGGATATTATTCGTTTAAATTTAAGACGACTCAATTACATACCCATCAAATAGTCAAATTACATGGAAAGTTGTCAAGGGAATGGGAATGCCAAAAGTTTTGTCCCTTCATCATCATCATGTGATAGTATTTAACACGTTTTAATATTTTAGACGATACTTCATCTTAAGTAAGATTTATTGCCCAATTTTAACTTATCTCTTCTAATGAACTTCAAAATTTACAAAAAACAATTAGTTTCAGTTTCATTATCACAAAGTAAACAAATCAAAACAATAAATTAGTAAAAATAAAAAAATAATCTAATTATGGTAATAGATTATCTCGAATGGACGTGAAACATACACGTCTAGACGTGAGTAAACTGAGTCGAGCGACTGAATTGTCAAGCAAGCTTCAAAAGGAGATCGAAAAGCACACAATAAAATTTTGCACCCAACACGATATAATCTCAACTGACTCGAAATATCAAATGTTTTGACATTGATTTAATTATTCATAATCCAACCCGTTTAGCAGGTCTACTTGTCCAGTTACGCCACCTGAATATGTATATGCTTGGCTCTACTTGACGATGACTATTGACTACATTCATTTGTTTCGAGAGAACAATGAACAAACAAAGAATTTACAACACTGACGAGAATGAGAATGACTTTCCCATTGTCTTGCAATCTCGCAAGTCGCAGCTTTCAGATTGAAAAGAAATTAGATACTGTAAATTTTCGAAATAATTAATAAATCGGAAGAAAATAAATACAGTGTGTTAACTAGGTATATGCTTGAAACATTCCCCTTAACGTATACTCGGTACTATAAATAGAGGTACTTAGTACTCGTTACAATCAAGTTAAGTCGCAAGTATTCTAGTTTTAATCGTCCTCTTGTAATCTCGTCTTTGTAATATAAGTTCCGTTAGCCTATAAATCTATAATTAGGTTATATTCATCTTCTGCTGTAATGCTATACTCCCTTGATGTACATCCTGATTACCTTAATATACCTTGGTGACGGTTTAAAACTGAGAATATGGTTAAGGCCTCATCCACGATAGTTTCGCTGGAATCAGTAAGCATCTTCATTAATACAGGAGTAATTCCTGAACTGACTGCCCTACGGCAGTTATCCTGATATCTGCACAAGTTACAAATGGCAGTAGCGGCGCGTTTTTTTCCTTTCGGTCTTCCAGTTTCTAATAGTTCCACCAATGCGGAAATTGCCCACTCACCAATTATTATCTTGTATTCGTTCTTGAGAGATAGGCTAAAAACTGTAGCAGCTGCATTTTCTCGGGCTTCTGTCGTCCCATTCCGTAAAACAAGAATGATTGATGGAATTGCCCCAGCTAGCATTAACAGTTCTTTGTTCTCTTTGTAGATGGAGAGGTTGAGAATGGAAGTTACGGCATGTTCTTGGGTAATTACATTGTCAGATGTTAATAGACCGACTAGAAACGGGATAGCCCCAGCTCTGGCAATTAGTTTCCGGTTATTTTTGCTTTCAGAGAGGTATCGGATTTTGGTCACTGCAACTAGGCGATCATTAACTGATCGGCTTGATAGTTTTTGAACAAGTGACTGAATTGTTTCAATGTCGCCGCTAACATCAGAAAATGATCCATCACTTTTCTTAATTTTGCCGGTAAGTAGAGTTGTTGGCTGCTCGGCATTGTATTTAGCATGCCATTGAAATATTTGGTTCCTTACGAGACAGTTGGGTGTCAAAGTGAAGTCTTGCAGCTTTAGCTGAGTTTTTGGACAGGTTACGTGTCCCGAATCTATCCATCTTTTTATTTGTGCACGCTCGTACGTCTGCAAGACAGTACACAAGAGGGACTGAAGGATCTTAAATTGCTAACTTAACAAATTATTCTTGAAATTTTCGGAGTCTTGGAAATGACTAGGGAAGCGGGTTGGATGTAACAAAGACAAACATACTCAGGTAATTTACCTGTCCAGTGGCAAGAATGACGGGATCTCGCATGAGCTCGAGAGATATTGGACATAAGAACTCTTCAGGGATAGCCACAAAGTCAGATTTCTTGCTCTTCTCTGAAAATTCATTGGACAAATTTCGAATTGTGTCAATATCAATGTCAAACATTCATTGATTCAGAAACTGCTATAGGTAATTCTGTTATTTTCGCCTTATCAAAAAATCAGCTTCTGGATGAATTACCTTGTGAATTCTTCATGTGCAATTCTAAATCGTTAACTAAAGGCCGAGAGACACCACAACTTCTTTTGCCAGAATTGACAGGGCCATATCTTTTGTTACCTCTATTCAGTTGTATTCTCGCCAACTCAACCTAATGGACATTATGATCAATAACGGGTTATTCTCGAGTCATTTATTCATGACGAGATGCTACAGGCCTACAAGGAACACTGAGGAATGCATACCTGCTCCTGAACCTCCTCCGAGATACCAAACTGTTTATATGGAATGTTTCCTAATGATTTTTCGAGATTCCCTGTTACAAACTGAAACTGAAATGCAACTCTGTTTGATGTACCATCCTATAATACAAAAACATTTAAGGTTACAAAATAAATTCAGATTTTAGAATGCCAGAATGGTAACTAGGGCAGCATAGCACCAGTCATGATAAAAATAAAACGAACCAACTAACATGGTATTGAACGAGATCGTCTTAAACAAAAATAAATTCAGATTTCAGAATGGTATCAAAATTGAAATGAGATCGTCTTAACCTAGTCATTATAGCTAACATTAAAACGAACCAACTAACATGGAATAGAACAACAGAAGTAATGATACACTATTTAAAAACTCAAATTCAAGCATACTATTAGAAAACCCGAATCAAATCCATTATTAATTCATTCATATCCAAACCCAATCCAATTAATTTTTTTTAGAATTAATATCAACAAGTTAAGTTATCAAAATCAGGTTTTGGTTTATATCATCGATTCGATTTGGATCTGGATCAGGTAGGGTTTTGGAAATAATTTATTGGATCTGGCATAAATTTTCAAGTTCGGATATAAATAGGGTTTGAAAATGCATTACCGATCTAATAAACAAGTGGATCCGGTTTGGATCTCACAAAACCCTAGTATGATTTGGGGATCATCAGTTAGCGGTTTAGGGGATGTTTGAACTAACTCAATTTCTGCAAGACTGCAACGACTTTATAATAGCTTATATGGGACACAACAATATTATAAGACCACTATGTGTGACGGTTTTACACAAGACGAACTATTGAACTAAACATACTTGAGTGGGATCAAAGGTAGAAGCAAGCGCCAAAAGCAAGGTCTTAGCATCCTGAAGAGCACGAAACAGATTATAAAAACAAGTCAAATCAAAATTAAAGGGCTGAGAATCAGGGATGTCATGAACCAAATGAGTCAACAGCAGAATTGGACGACCCAAATTAATGGAGTCCTCTGTAACCAAAGCATGGAATCCAGCATTTGCGGTGATCGAAACGATGTCGTTTACGACGCAACGGAGTTTTTTCTTGAGGTCCATGGTACACGGTGGGAGTGTGTGGATCAAGCTGTTAAAAGTTGTCACAAATTAACTGTTTAAGGGATGTTTAAACTAAATAAAACTCTATTTTTCCAATGACCTATATTTAAATAATTGTTTGCAAGGACGGTTTTATAGAGTGAGACGGTGGTATAGTCAAGATTTGTGAGCTGTGTGTGATGATGACATCAACATCCCACCTTTCCAATTTCAATCGACTAAGTCATGGTCAATGATTGACATTTCCATTTTAAATTAGACTAGACAAGTTCAAAAAAATTTCACTTTAAATTGGCCAAGTCAAAGATAAAGGAAACATAGTCTACTACTTATTGATTTGCTTATCAACTTAAATCACATGAATTATGTTTTAGGGTTTTATTAGTATCATATCTCATTATATTTATCCGTTAACAAATTAACATTTGGTAGTGATTAAGAAAGGAATTTAATTTAATATTTAGTACGGAATACCGAGTACCTAAACATTGTTCAATTTAGTTGGCAAAGAGTTGTTCACGTAAGACCAAAATCAAATTTGTAAACTCGAAGAGTTGAAGTACTTGTTCACGCGGCTATTGAGTACGGACTACGGAGTACTACTCAACAAACTCTAATCCATTAAACCACCTATCCAACTCTATGTTGGACTGTTGGTACTTGGTACCGAAGAGGTCTTAGCGTATTGTGTAAGACTGGCCCGAATTCTCTCCATTACTTGAAAAGAAATGGACTTTCATTACTTTCGGACGGTCCGGATTAAATCTTTGAACGATCTAATGGTTTTATTTATTTCATAAAAGTAATGTTTTCATAAATGAAGAGAGAAAATATATATTAGAATAAAAGTGTATTAAAGAGAAAATTGAGAAAATATAATGGAGAGAATCTAAATTCGTTTAAGACTATCGTGATAATAGGTCACGGGTTCAAATTTCATGTCCACACATTGTACTAGAATCGTGCCTCACTTAGAGCAAACAAAAACTCTACATTGTTGTACATATGCGAAACTAGATCTGGGCATGTGTCGGATTAGAGCCGGACAGGACCCCGAGTCTTAGGCCTTAAACCAGACATCTCATGGGTAGGGTCGGGCAAGGGTGGCTCAAGCTTAGCCCCGTCCACGCCCCAACCGCAATTTTTTTTTTCTTTCAAGGCGGGTCCAGCTTATTTTGGGGACTTGTGCCCAAACCGGTTGAAGGACGGGCCAGCACAAACTAGATGGGCCATTTAAAAGTTGGCCCAACAGCATGGGCGGGAGGAGCGAGCCCAAGTCAGCCCATGATGTTGGTATTGTGCTCATCTATACTCCGTACAAGAGAGTACAAGACTGCCACTCTTAACAAGCCATGAAACCACCTAAAGAGCTAGAGGTCATGGACCCATGGCATCTCGATTCAAATCGGTCAAGACAACGCGACTTTCTACATACAGATTAAGAATATTGGTGTATTGGCTTTTTTTTAATCAAATAAGGCACAAGGGCAATACAATACAAATGTACAAGGGGAATAGGGAACTGCGATTCGACCCGGTAAATCTGTAACCGATTATTAGTTTCTCACGATACCTCCGTCTTAACTAATATGCTAAGACCTCCTTGGTAGAGTACAACATTAGTGCATTTTTTGTAATAAAAGACTAAAGACTAGATCCCTAGTTAAATGCACCAACTCAACCACCTATTCATAAACAAAAAGTCTTGCTGAAGACGGGTCGGATCTTGCAACGGGTAATTTGTGAGAGGAAATGGGTAGAGTGGACAAGGTGGACACCTCCCATGTGCTCCCCCACTTACATCTCATGGGTATTTTATGAGAGGAAATAGTATTCGTCTTCATTTGTGACGGATATGGTGTGTCTTCAATCATGAGATTTTGGGATTCATAAAACCTATTCATGGACAAGTACTCAAGTAGTACAACTCCATTATCAACCGTGAAAAATCATTAAAATAATGCATCCTCAAATATTCCAATTAACAACAATCATCAATTTACATAAATCAAATCAGTCAAAAAAATAACCTAGGTTGAATATCAGAATAAAATGACTACTATTAAGTTCAAACTATAGTCACCCTATTAATAAGTTCGACGTTAAGCTAGGAATCAAACATTTAGAAGCTTCAACATAGAGTAAAGTTTCCTTTTTAACACTTAATTTTGAACAAAGTTGCTACATAAAGTTATTTTTGGGATGGCCCAAAGTTGGTAGATAAAGTATTGTGGTCTCAAAAAAATAAAAAATATTCCACTTTTATAGATACCCAAAAAAAATTTCAAAAAGAAAACGTAAATGGAGAATATTATGACTCTCTTTTACTATGAAAAAAAAGTCCAAGTTTAACCCATTATGTGGTTTATATTTGAGTTCACTTTTATTTTGTACACTTAGGTTGATTAATGTGGTTTTGGCGGCGTGGATTGGTTTATACCCTAAAATAAGAATTTTTAAAAATTTCACTAGAAATTCGATGAATTTATTTTTTGCTTTTTAGAGAAATATTCCCTTTATTTCGATAAATAAGTTTATTTGAATGTATGGTAGTTGAAAATTAAATTAGAGTTGTTTCGTGAAATAATGGACGATTTATTTTCAGTGTTTTGTTGTACGTCGTTGTCCTCAAAATTCTTGGTCATCAATGATCATTATAAATGGAAAGGGAATAGAAAACTTAATTTGTCTGTTGCAATATTCTCTATTGTCGTTTAAAAATAGAGTGTATCTTTTACTACGAAATTCTTAAGTTTTACCATCATGTGGTTTATCCGTTTATAATGGAGTAACATGTTTGTAAATTGAATCCTCCGATTTTTGGGGCGTGGATTGATTATATACCCTAAAATAAGAATTTCTAAAAATTTGTTTTCAAATTCAATGAATTTATTTTTCACTTTTTATAAACGTATTTCCAGTGTTTCAACAAATAAGTATATTTGACTCTATTATTGATTAGATGAATAAATGAGTCTTGTTTTGTAAAAGGGACGAGTTATTTTCAATGTGTTGTCGAACGTCGTTGTCCTCAAAATTCCTGGTCATTAATGATCGTTGTAAAATGGAGAAGAGAATAAAAAATCTTTGATGTATTCAATTGTCGCTGTTCAAATATATTTTAACTTTTCGGTTAGTGAACTTTTGCTTGATACATAAGTTATGTATTATACATAGTAATTCTATTACTTGGACTTCATTTATTGGAAGGTTAATTATAAATCATGTTAAACACAAGTATGGAATTTTAAATGTAGCCGATTGGTCCTTTCATTCTTAGTATACTATAATGATACTCAAGTGATCGATGTTCTTGCACGTAACATGCATTTACCTTATGAATTTGGATGACAGAGACATTCACTAAATCAAAACTATAAATTTGCAAATAAAATCATATTTTTTCAGAAAATAAAATAGAAATCATTTTAGTATTTAATTTATAATTAAGAGAATGTTTGCATATAGAAAAATTTACAAAAATGAAAAACCTATTTTTTTTTTTTGTTGGCTAAGAGCGTATATTTTAATTTGGTTCCATACTAGAATTTGTGAATAAGTGTATTGAATTGTAGATTTGTAGCGTGTAAATTCGAACTATTCGGAACATATTACTCAGTATATATGATAAACAACATATCAACAATGTTCTTATAGCAATCTATACAAATATTCTTACGTATTATAGAATTACTTCGGTTACAAAGTCTCTTACTTTAGTGAACACACATTTCATCGTCCCACAATTATAATCAAATCGTACCTTGCCTCCAGATAACAACAACAATAAAATGAAAATTAGACGAAATTAAGTCATCTGGAAAGTTCATACAATAGTACTCCGTATATATATTCGTCAAATCGACGTTTGATCTATAAAATAAACAAAAAAAAAAATATATTCCGAATAATTATGTGACTCACATATATATTAGCTTACATAAAAATGGAAGTACAAAATCCCCCAAAATTAGTAAAAGGTAAAAAATTACATAATGGAACAAGCATTAGGATTCTCATCACTGAACAAAGAAGTAAATTGTTCTTCAGTAGAATTAGAGGTAGAAAAAGCTTGAGGTGCATTTTTGACGTAACCAGAAGGAGCTTTTTTGTCATAAGCTTGAGAAACATAAGGGTAAGATACAACATTATAGGGTATATATGGCCAAAACTCTGCTTTTTTACCTGTTTTTTTCACTTTGTTTAACACCTTGTTTGGTTCCACATGCCCACTTACAACGATCTTGCTTTGCTTTCTGTTTATTTCCACTGACTTCACTCCTGCGGATTTGCATACATCATACATGCATGCATGCATTTGTCAGTTCTTATGAAATCAACGATTCTGTTTAAGACCGTCTTAACTTAAAATGTTTCTTACCTCTGATTAAAATAGGGATGAAAGTAAATGATGATTGTGAGATGTTTTATGCTAAGACTGCCTTAGGCAATACCAACTCAAAATGAAATGTGTAGTAAGTGAATAATACTCTTTTCGTCTGAATTTTCGATAATGTATTGATTGGGACAGACGGGATAGCAATTATTTATAACTTTGTTATAAAAACACATTCAATATTCACATAAAAATTTAAAGAAACATGCAAAACAATTTTGTTTTGAGAACATCTTAGATTTTTGTTTTCAACTACTAGTAGGTAATTAAATTATAGTACATTTGTGTATATTATCTTATCTTGTTTACTAGTTGTACATTGTCAATTTTTGGTTCAATAGCGAAATTAAAGTTTGAAAATTGTGACTAAAATAAAAGATCGAAAATGTTAGAGGTGCGACCAACAATATAACAGAGCGCCTTGGAAAAATACCGAAAATTTTAACTAAAACCTTTAAAATTTTCGTTTCGCTCCAATTGGATTGTGGTAACTTTAAGTTCTACTGTATAACAGTTTTTTTTTACTGCATGAACTCAATATTCAAACAGCATATATCGACTGGTCCCTTTATTACTTTCTCTAAAAGGCATAATAACTCATGGCTTTGACATGCAAAAGCTGTCCAAGATTTAAAGTACCTCAGCCTTACATGTTTTTTTATTCAGTTGTTAGAAATTAGAATTATTACGGATTGTCACTCATAAATTACACAACTAGGAATTCTTATTCCGTCCGTCTCAATCATTTATTTGTAGTAACCAAGTGAGTGAGATGAAGAGAGTAGGTTATGTAGAATATAAGCTTACTAAACTGAAAATGAGAAAACATTGAGTTATACCTTTGATATGGGAAACGGAGTTTCGAACCCTTCTTTCGCAACCGTCACAGTCCATTTTCACCTTGATCTCCACCGTCTGTACGCCGGAACAGAGGATACTTAGTGGTTGTTTAGTTTACATCGAAAATATAGAAATTTAAATTCACGAAATTGTAAAAATGGTCAGTTGTTTAATCGACTCAAAATTCCAATTCCTTCGAAAATAATGAAAATTGTTTACCCGTACAAGAGCAGTTTATCAATTCAATTTGAATAGTCTCTTCATTTCAATCATTTCTATACATTTGTGGAATACATGCGAGTTACTTCTATATTTTAACCAAACGTAAAGAATTGATTGAAATAGAGAGGGTAGAAAATTACGCCAAAAAATATTTCCTAGACCTGAAATACCCTATGATGAACCAAATGAGTAAATGACCTTCTAGTGTATTCGACCAAGTAATTTTTCAAAACACGAAATTCCGAAATACAAAAGAAAGAAGGTAAAGAAGGTAAAAGCTTAGAAGTGAGACCTGCATTGGCCTGCGTCTTATGGTCTTTGACGTCGAAAAATCGCAGAATTCTAAAACATGATCAATAATCCCCATTATGTTTGTATGCTATATGTGTTTCTATTAGTTTACTCTGTTTTGATATGAAAAGTGTAAATAGAGAGAACAGAGGAGGGAAAGAGAAAATGTGTGTGGAGAAAGGAAAATGTCTTTATGGGCTTATATAGCTGTTCACTCAATGGTATGGACCGAAAACCAGAATCTGTAACTATGGTTCGTTCTTCAATTCACCTTTTTTCCTTAGTTTTGGTCTTTGATCCACTTAATTTGTCTCGTCTAGGCCCGGACCAATGAACAACCCTAATAAGGTCGTCATTATTTTAGTAGTCAAAAGGCGGTTTTTAAATTTGTTGATACGTCAGGTGACCCTATCTCATTTTACTCTTATAATAATAATAATACTTGTATGAATAAAGAATGAAAGTATGTAATCCCTTGGATTAGGGTTGTTATTATTATTTCACATATATAGACTTTACAAAGATATTGTTAGCTATATTCTAGGCTAAACTATGTTAACAAATAAACTAGAAGATATACATGCTTATAATAGAGAATATACATATCAAACAAGATACTAGAAGATACTTGACTAATACACCCCCGCAGTCGGAACGGGAGCGGAGTGCACGCTTAGACTGGATCGGAAACGAGTAAACAAGTGCTTGGGAAGGCCTTTAGTAAAAATATCCGCGTATTGATACTCAGCTGGAATGTGAAGGACCTTGACCAACCCAAGACGGACTTTCTCGCGGACGAAATGAATATCAATTTCAATATGTTTGGTCCGCTGATGTTGAACGGGATTGCCCGATAAATAGACCGCAGAGACATTATCACAGTAAATAAGGCTGGCACGAGAGATGGGAACGTTCAATTCAAATAACAAGTTTCGTAGCCAGCTTGTTTCGGCCACCGCGTTGGCAACGCCCCGATACTCAGCTTCCGCGCTAGATTTGGATAAGGTAGGTTGGCGTTTTGACGACCAAGAGACCAAATTATTACCGAGGAAAACACAATAGCCGGAAGTGGAGCGTCGTGAGTCGGGACACCCGGCCCAATCCGCATCAGAATAGGCGGTGAGATTATGCGAGGATGACTTAGAAATTGTGAGACCGAGTTCAAGTGTTCCTTTAAGATATCGTAAGATGCGCTTGAGGAACTGAAAATGGGGCTCACGAGGGGCGTGCATGAACAAGCAAACCTGTTGAACGGCATACGTAATATCGGGCCTAGTAATTGTTAAGTATTGAAGGGCACCGGCTAGGCTACGATACAATGTAGGATCCTCAACGAGAGGACCAGCTGTGGAGGATAATTTCGCACCAGGTTCAACGGGAGTGCTGACGGGATTGCAAGAGCCCATGTTGGCTCGCTTAAGGATGTCCCGTGCATACTGATTCTGAGACAAAAACAGACCATTATTGTTGCGCAAAACCTGAATCCCGAGAAAATGATTAAGCTGTCCAAGATCAGTCATGGCAAATTCAGATGATAAAGCCCGTATAATCTGTCGAAGAAGAGATGTGCTAGAAGCCGTTAATACAATGTCATCGACATATAAGAGAAGATAAGCCAGTTGACTGCCATTCTTGTAAATAAACAACGATGCATCACATATGCTACTTCGGAAACCCCGGGATTGAATAAATGTCGCAAACCGATGATACCAAGCTCGTGGAGCTTGTTTTAACCCATATAACGACTTACGCAGGCGACATACATGATGCGGAGCCGAGGTGTTAACAAATCCAGGCGGTTGATGGATATAAACCGTTTCAACAAGCTCGCCATGTAAAAAGGCATTCTTGACATCCAATTGATGGATTGGCCAAGAACGAGAAGTAGCTAAACTTAACACGGTCCGAATGGTGGTGGGTTTTACCACCGGACTGAATGTTTCATCGCAGTCAATGCCGACCTGCTGACACTTTCCGTTCGCCACAAGGCGAGCCTTGTAGCGCTGTAACGAGCCATCCGATTTATATTTGTGACGGAAGAGCCAGTGGCACCGAATAATAGGCGCATTTGGAGGTCGCGGTACCAATTCCCATGTGTTATTTTCAATTAAAGCACGATACTCATCGGTCATGGCAGCATTCCAGTTAGGGTCCTGGAGGGCGAGTTTGGGGGATTTGGGGATAGGGGAGATGG
>JAGPOY010004057.1:0-12383 GCA_018983105.1 Silene uniflora | reverse complement strand
CAATTTCCTATATCAACCTCATAGGCTATCAATTGACTTAATTTTTCCATACAAATAGTGAATAGATATGGAGAAAGCGGGTCACCTTGTCGGATACCACGCGTCGGGGCAAAAAACTCCGTCCTTTCCCCCTTCCATAGAATATTTAAAGCCACAGATTGAATAAGTCGCATTATAATTGAAAAGTAAGAGAGAGGAATTAGTGGGGTAGAGAATGATTGAAAATGTTGGAAAGTGGAAAATGATTGGAATATTGACCTAGGTCGTGACCTTTTGCTTGGGAGAGTAAAGCTGGGTCAAGTTAAATAAGGTGAGATTAAGAGTAAAATTGGGTATTGACCTAATTAAGTTGAGGATGCCTTTACACACTGGACAACGTAGAGAATATAGATCTAAGACAAATTGGTAGAATTAATAATGCGGTGTGAGTAAGCAGCATACGTTAATAGCCCCACAAAACTGTTGGGATACCTTTCTAAATGTGCTTCCTTTTTTGTTTGCATTGCATGCAATCTGCATCTGCCTGCCCATTTCCTTTCTAATCCTTAACAGTCACCATTTATTTAGTACTGTACTATACTCAATTAATTCATTACTCATCTGGGTATCTATTCTTTTTCTCTGAATTCTATGCTGATTCTACTTTAACATAATTCTGCACACCTTCCAACTCAACTCAATTGGGTCCTGTATCTGTATGTATTATTCCATCTCAGATTTGCTACCATCAATTCACTAAAAAAGATCCCATCTTTGCTACTATTTTCCCAATTTTTGTTGAGGTACATGCTCTCCTTTCCCAATTCAGTTTAATTTTGTTGTAATTTGATTCATATTCACTAGAATTGTATATTTGTATTAGGTAGCAGCGTTTCGACACTCGAATTTCGATCATACTATGTTAAAACCCCCACTCAATTCTTCATTTCCAGCAACTTGATTGGGGAATTTTAACCAAATTTCTTATCTTTTTTATCCAATTTTCAATAATCTAAATCATTTTTTGTTTTTATGCATATTTTCGTCTGTTCAACTCCAATTCATTGGTTGGTCATCATCAATTTAGATACTAGAGTTGATTGCTTTTCATCTTCCGGAAATTTAATTCCGGGGTTTTGATTGCTGTTTCTTACATAAAACTTGTCAATTTTAAAACTTTTATGGACAAAATGCACAAAAAATTAATTCCCATCACAAATAACCTGTAATTTGCCGGACAACGGCTTTATCGGATAAATACAGAATTTCCGGTGTCCATGAGGTTTAACCAAAAGAATTCCGTCTCATGAGGTTTAACCAAAAGAATCCTCACCTTTTTTTTTGTATCAAACAAAAAAGGTGAATACCACATGAGATCCGTTCAACTCAGTGTTGTTTTGTGTATTACGGTATAGCATAGTGCTGTACTCAACAATTCTCTTTTTTTTTGTAGCATAATAATCTGCCACTTTTACTCGGTTTTTTAACTGTCATTATTTCGCCATTTTTTGTAATCTTATCACTCGATAACTTTCTAGATATATGTCGAATAAGCATACCATCCTCTAAGTTTTATCTTTAGTTATCCTCGGGCTTCTTGACTCTGCTCAGCAGTTAATGCCTTAAAGGCTATATGTGGCTACTTTTGCTTCTATAGAATGCTTGGTTTGCTTGGTGTGGTGGGGTGGACAAAATGCCGGTGCTGATGTTATTGATAGTTTAATCACGATCTTATATGTACATTAGCTTATTTTAGTTCGATACCTAAACAAACCTTTGTTAGGAACATTAAGTTAAATGTCATTATTAAAACGAATTCTCAATTCAGATGTTGTGGTAATTAACCGTACATTGTCTGGCTTGCTCCCATTCTACAGGTTGAAGATTTCAACCTGCTTGTATTTTTATGAGAGGGTTGCTTGGGAAAGAAGTCTGTGGGTATGGGGGCAGCAAGCTCTAAATTAGAGGATGACAAGGCCCTTCAGCTTTGCCGTGAAAGGAAGAAGTTTGTTCGACAAGCACTTGATGGGAGGTGCGCGCTAGCTGCAGCCCATGTTGCATATATTCATTCTCTTAAAAGTACTGGTACAGCACTTAGGAAATTTGTGCAACCTGATGCCCCAGTTGAATCTTCTCTGTATACCTCCACTAGTGCTACTCCTGAACCACTTGCTTTGACTGAAAAGTCGTATTCACGTTTTTCATTTTCATCACCGTCGGCATCACAAAATGTCGACCCGAATGAGCATCTGTCGCCTTCTCCGTCTCCTCCTACTTCCGGACGCTTTCAGATTCATCACATGAAATTCAAAGGCACCTTCACTCGAAAGGTGGTGGAAAGGCCTCCGACTACAGTCACTGGGACCGTAACTTCCTTAAGTGTGTCGCAAAGTACCACTCCTCGATTCCATGAACGAGCAGAACCATCCCCATCTGATACTCCATTTCATCCACCTGAAACCCCGACCCACCAATCAGAAACTCCTACCCACCAACCTGAAACACCACCATGGGATTATTTTGGTCTGTTCCATCCAATTGACAATCATTTAACAACTCATGAGCAAAGAGAAGTAGACTACACCTTTAGGAACAATGACCAGCCCAATCACACCAAAGAAGATGAGGACATCCCTGAATTGGGAGATGAAGATAGAATTTCTTCTCCGCGAAGTCAGGACTCAGAGTCCGAGGATGAATTTGATGACCCCTCGTCCGATACATTGGTCCGTAGTTTTAAAAATCTTAACCGTGAACAAAGTCATGTAGAGACGGATGCTTCTACGGTGCCTACTGCAGCAAGCACGGAATGTGAAACTGAGTTACTTAATGACGAGAAGGTCATGTCACCTAAACTTTCCCCTTTGAAAACAAAAGCATCAGAGGAGACAGTTACTACCAATTCTAAGGGGACAACATCGAACGATGTTGATGTTGAGCATAAGATAGCCCCCAAAGACTTCTTCTCGAGTGTGAGAGATGTCGAGCATCTATTTGTCAAGGCCTCTGAATCCGGAAAAGAAGTGCCGAGAATGTTAGAAGCCAACAAGCTGCATTTTCGGCCATTATTGCCTGGGCATGACTGTAAGGCCATTTCTTCCTTTATTAATCTACAATTATAAAAATAAAAAAAAAATAAAAAAATTATTGACTGGTGCAAAATATCTTAAGAATCTCCAAAGACGGGAGGCTCAAACATCAGCTACCTGCAGTAGTTTTTTCTTGTTTTAGCTCTCTGCTCAGAAATTGGTATTTGATTTGATATCGTGAATATGGTCTACCTAGAATTTTGTTTCTTTCTTTTGCAACGGCCAAAGGGTTAAATTACTTTGACATAAAACACCCATACATAAGTGTTTCTTCTTAGTAATAAAACGAAAAAAGGAATGTGACTTGCTTTCATATGTTTAGATTTCAAAAAGGTGCACATTTCCCCCTTCCGAATGATGAAAATTTAAATTTGTGACAAGATAAAGGTGAATTGAATCCATACTTTTGTGCTCCTAGAGCCTTAGTTAAAACTGTAAATTGACTTGAGGGGGATACTTAAGAATAATTTCTGGACCAATATGGTTCTTACCTTTGATTTCAAATTATCAATCCCCACGGGCCAGTTGGTTTTCCCATTTTTTGAGCTGAGTAGGTTATATGTATCATAGTGGAATGTTGAGGACGTGAAACTCTCATACTTTCTTATGATTTTTTAAATAACCACTTTTTGATTGCAGCTGGTGGATCCACTACGTCTAGTCTACTGAAGGCTTGTTTCTCATGCGGAGAAGATCCAAACCAAATTCAAGAAGGTGAGTGTTTTTCTATAATCAACCATTAACTGTTGACTGATTGCTTTCATTGGTTAAGGTTTTGTTTTTTTTTTTTTTTTTAAAAAAAGAAGTATATTCCCCCTGTCTCAGTCAGGTCTTTATGTTTCCTTCGTTGGCGTGTTTTTCCTTGTAACATTGCCAAAAAGACCTTAGATAACCCATGTGAGAGTGAGCCCTAAAACGGTAGAAGAGATAAGTAAGGGTTAACTTCATACATTTGTTTCATACGTTGGTTTAGTGTAAAATGTAAACACAAAGAATTCATTGGGACGGAGGAGTATATATGTTCTTATTGTAAACAAGATACCATAGGTGGTAGATGATTAGGAATCACTATTCAAATTTTGTTGAGTGTGGGTTGTGGGTAACTCCAAAGAAAACTCACATCTTTAGCTGACAAAGAATCTAGGAAAACTAGCAAACTTAAAGAGAGTCAATGGTCTGAATAAGCTCCAAAAACATGGAGAAGTTTTAAACTGTCGAACGCCAATACGATGCAGCAGGCAGCTGGCAAACGGCAGAGGACAGCTCTATTAAAGCCTGGATTTTGTGTTTCTCAACCCCATGAAATTTGATTAAGATTACACATTTACACACACGAGAATTATTTCGCACCGATTGATCTCGTCATGAACTCCGTTTTTTTTTTCCTTCCCACTTTTCAAATTACGTGAGGGCAAATCCTAAAAGTGTAAAGAAAACAGAAAAAGAAAAAAAACGGAGGTACTAATCATGTGCAGTGAAATGCATGCCTATTGGTATGCTCATCTTTGTATTCAGTTTGGAGTAGTCGAGTGTACGCTACATTTTTCTTACAATGGTAAGCAGCTTGATTATATTTGACCTCTAACCAAGAAGGATTTTGAGAAAAAATTTAAATTAGTCCATTATGTTCAAAATATTAACAGAATTTTAAATTTTGGACTCCCTCTGAACTGGATAGAGTATTATTAACTATTGTCGTGCTGTGCATCTGTGCTTACACAGAACCTACTCAAGCCTCAGTAAAGTACTTAACATGGCATCGAGCTGCATCATTCCGTTCATCATCCTCTAGAAACCCTCTTGGTTCAAATTCAAGAGATGATGTTGAGGACTATACAAGTGATCTATTTGAGAACTTCTACAAGATTTCGGGAAGTCATGCTTCAACTTTAGATAGGCTGTTTGCATGGGAGAAAAAATTGTATGATGAAGTTAAGGTATTGATTTTCCTAGAGCTGTTTATGCATATCTCTAATCTTCACAGTCATGCCTGTTTATACGTGTTTTTCTTTAGTACAAATGGATTGGGGCTTCGACCACAGGCTATTTTATATTAATTTTTGTTTGGTTGAAGTTTTATGGTTTCTTAAATCAAATTTGCTATATTGAAGTAGGTAGTTAGGATTTGCAGTCAACAAATTTGAGAGTTTTGCTCTGCTGAGTATGTTGGGGTGCAATTAAGCATTTTGTAAAAAATTGGGTATTGAACTTTAAATTTAAATAGTTACTCCACTCATAATTTCTAATCTGGAATTGTCACATGTGCGTAATCATCATTTCATCAAGCCACTTGGACCTTTTATATATAAGTATACTTGGACTTAAAGATTGAATCGGTGATTTGTGTTTGTGGATGCTTTTCATTTGAAACTTCTTTTACTCAGGCTAGCCAGCTAGTTAGAAGAGATTATGATGTGAAATGTAAGCTTCTGAGAGAACAAGAATCTAGGTGTGAAAGTCAACAAAGGATTGACAAGACCCGTGCTATTGTCAAGGATTTGCATTCAAGGATACGAATTGCAATTCATAGGATTGACTCAATCTCAAGGAAAATCGAAGAAATGCGGGACCAGGAATTGCAGCCACAGCTTGAGGAATTGATCGACGGGTAAGCTTATCGTGTCCCTACCCTTTATCCAAGCACAATTATGCCTTTATCCGTCAAAAAAAAATGTGATTTTGTTAAAGGGGGTTTTCTTTTTCTTTCTGGATGTGAAAATTTATACTCTCTCCACTCGAAGAATGCCCTGCACTTCCGTATTTACATAAGAATTAAGGAGTAGGAGATGAAATATCGATATTTAACAGTTGACTTTTAATTTCTTGTATCATATCGAATTACAACAGACGGAAGATTTTGCTACTTAGATATGGTGCATGAAAATGTCCTGATGTAGATTCCTTCCGATATTAGGAACCCAAAAATTACGGCCAAGATAATGAAGACAGGAGCATTAAAATTCCACATTTTGGAATGAAGATTGAGAAAGATGGAGAGTTTGTTGAGAGAGATACTCTTGAGGTAAAGCCAAAGGATAGTTAGAGAGAGGAATAAAAAGTCAAGTGTGAGTGAGGGAAGGGAGTGTCATATAGAGATATTCACGATAATTTGCTGGAAATCAATGTCACCGTTCCCACTTCCCTGGCTTGCTTTTGTTCCGTACAAAATCATGCTACTTATTTGCACCTTGCCTCTAATCATGATTGCTTCTTAGTATTATATGTTAATTTTCCTATAGAAATCAAAATTCAATAAACGTGTAAGGTTAAGGGGTCTATTTCTCCACAACACTTCAACACTTACGAGTTTGTCACTTACGACACGGAGGTCACATTGTCAATCTTAACTTGGGATATTTGAAGAAGAAGTCTCTTACACTCCTATTCCAAGGGCCTTGGGGATTCTCTTGATTAGGGTTGCACTTACCCATGAAAGAATAGCTAAAAATAAGGGTAGCCACAATGATTAGTCTGATTTGCAAATCACTCAGCTAGTCAATTTGAATAAACTATCTTTTGCTTCTAAGTTTGTAACAAAGCATCTATGTCAATTATCTGGTGGACAAGAATATTACTATGGGGCCTTGAAAATGGGGTTTTTGAGGTGAGATTTGTCAAAACAATATTCTTGTGTCAGTAACTGCTGAAGCTGTTTCGCTTTGAAGTGTCAACAACTTAAGTCGTTACACTGGTTAGTTCTTAATCTGGCCATGCAAAGCCTGCTACATACTTATCGGGAAGGTGGAGTTAAGGGTAGAGTGGTAACTGTGATGTCTTAAACAAACATAAATAGGAAATGTAAGGAACGTGTTGAACAGGCCTATTAAGGAACATGTAAAGAACGAGTTTGGTCATTGGAAGTAACACTCCTTTGTCCCTCCAAAACCTTTTAACATGATTAAACATGTGGTTTGTCTTCTGTCACAGATTGCAGCGAATGTGGGAAGTGATGTTTGAGTGCCACAAGCTACAAGTACACATTATTACGATTTCATTCAGCAATGGCAATGCTAAACTCTTCCTTCAATCAGAGTCACGACGGCATATCACTGTTACTCTTGAAGATGAACTTAGCAACTTGTCCATAAGTTTCACAAAATGGAACAATGCTCTTAAAACCTATGTTCAGGCCATCAATGACTGGCTGCACAAATGTGTGTCGGTTAAAGAGAAATCATCAAAAAAGAGAAGGTGGGCCGCCGCTCCTCTACAGTTAAGAGTGAGGAATGCTGGGCCCCCCATTTACACTACTTGTGGCGCTTGGCTCGACTTACTCAAGGAGTTACCCGCAAAGGAAGTGGCAGACACAATAAAGGGGTTAGCAGCCGAAGTATCTCGCTTCATACCACGACAAGAGAAAGCGCATGGAAAAAAGGCCCGTGAGAAGGATAATCCGGAGCTTGAGATGCTGACACCTCACAATGCCTACGAGGAATGGAATACAGGCTATGATCATTTTAGATCAAGTTTAGTCATCTTTCTAAGTCAGGTTTGTAACTTTGCTGAGCGTTCTGTGAAAATGTATGTGGAGCTCCGGACCAACATTGAAGATGCCAAGAGAACCTATGAGCATAAGATGTCTCAACCATAATCCCGTCAGATTGGTGCGTATTCATCATGTTCGGTCATGCTAGAAAATCTTTGTTCATGAAAGTGAAAGTGAGACTATCAATTGGATTTTGACTTGTACAGGCAGCATCAATAAAATTATTTGTTAGAGGTTACTCAATCTTCTATTGTAATAAAAAAAATAAAGATACAATCATCTCTTTTCAGTGTAGGTTTTCAAATGTATGATATACGGAGTACTATTATACTGTATACCTGTATACAGATTACAGAGTTGAAGCACTTGTAACTAAAGTAATTATTATACTAGTACTTCAAACATAAGAACTTGTGAAATACAAAGTATTCGATTCAATTGATATAAAATCGTTCTTTTCATTTTTTAAGTAATATACAAGTCTCTACAAATTGGTACTGTTAACTGAAAATAATTTGTACATCCTCATCGGTCACTGAATGTATGCCTTTATTATGTTCGATTTCAATGCAGTCTATCATGGATCATCCAATTGTAAATTCGAAAGGCGGAGAAAACTGAAGCCGTGCAATTCGATCTTGCCTATCCGGCTATAGGCATAGGGTAGATTGGACTTGGAGCGTTAAGTCAAACCTTTTTTTATTAAATCATCCATTATATGAGTATCAATTTATAGAAATTACGATTTTAGCACTTGGATTTTTTGAATCTTTTTTCTTATTGTTCAGGAGAGGAAAAAAATTACTCCCCTTGTCTCATAATATTATTCTTAACTACACAATTGCAGCAAATGTACACTACTCACAAGTCTCGCTAACTGCTGAATCGGTTACAAATTAACAGAAATACTTCGAAGGGAGCTAGTCAATCATCAGCCTCTGAAACTGGATGGCTCCTCTGTGGTTGGTCTCCTGTAGGCTCAGTATGCACTGATGCTGTATTCACCTCTGAATTACCTCCGATGAAATCCATACCTTTTGCAGTATCTCCTGACAGTGAAACAGTTCTCTTTTTGGGTTTCCTTTTAGCGCTTCTCTTCTCATAATGTTCAGAATGTTGGTTGAAAGTGACAACATCGTCATAGTCATCAACATGAGGTACACCATCATGTGCTCGCTCTGAAGAATCTTCTAGTCTGTCAAGCTCATCAATGGATTTCTGAGCATATGAATCTGGTGAGCCCAATGCTTCAACACCCCTCTCATCGACGGAATGTCTAGAGGCAGCACTTGCTACTAAGAGAGGCAGGTTTTTCGAGTTTATATATCTGTCTTCATCACAACTGGTATCACTATCAGAAGATGCAAGAGAAAGGGACTCTGCAGACAACTGTAGAATTTCCTCCTCCAGGAAATGGCGGCGATAGAGAATATCTTCACGATAGTGTGGAGGTGATTTACCCCTAGAGAGTGACCTCATGTCCCGAAGAGGTGTACCACCAAAACTCGCAGTACTTCCTTCTAGATTTGTCCTAGCAGTATCAGAATCATGCCATCTATGAGAATGATTAGGATATGAACCAGTAAAAGAGGTACTTGATTCAAGAAAGTTCATATTCTTATCAACCTCTGAACCAGTGCCTGAATCTGATACACACTCGGAGTATCTCGAACTCTCTCCAACATGCATACCGTTTCTTGCAATGGTCAAATTGCTTCTGCCAAAAGATAAGACGTCCGGAATATGCCTACTTTCATCAATCATGCTTTCAGATCCTTGATCTGTCCAACCAGTAAAATCCTCCAGCCATAACTTTGAACGCTCTTTCTTCATACGCTCAATTCGATTTATCAGACTACTTATTTCACCTTCACTATCAGAAAGGGCTTTCTCACCCCCATCTTGACTCTCATTTTCACAGGACAATGACTCTTGCTCAAAAGACATATTGCCTCCGTAATCTTCACTTTCTATACATGCTAGGCGAGAAAGTTTCTTCTGCAAATGTGATCACAGAAGACAGGCTATCAGTTTCAACAAAGGCTACAGCCTACGAAGCAAGGGCAATGTGGCATTTCTCGCTCAGACATACAACAAACTCCTAACAAAACTATTTTGCAATTATATAATATGAACAAATCTCTTACCCGTTTTCCATTAATAAATCCCTCCCTCTCACTGCCTTCACTGGCAGGAGAGTAAAATCCATAGCTAGCGGGTTTTCTTTGCCTTCTGGCTATAATTATCTGCCGCTTCCAAAACTCTCTTGTACTCAGTTCTTTGTCATCCAATGTCACCTTAACACAGAAAATAATAGCAAATATTAAAATACAGGAGCGCATTTCACCAGAATAAAGGATACAAAAAGCTTTGGGGGTATTACATACTCCCTCCATCTATTCCATGTCCGTCCCATTTGCCATTTTATGGAAGGGGCAATTTGAAAATTGGGGCTAATTGAAAAAAGTGGAGGAAGTAATTTTGTAGCACAATCTGTCGGACAAGCCCATGTCGCCTGTATATTAACGGTGCACATTCTTGAAAGTAGCCCCTCTATAAACGTATCAAATTAGTTATTTTTTGGCAAATGAATATAAGGTTCCAAAAATTTTAGCTAGACCGCTTGCTTTTGGATCTAACAAGAGCATCACCACAAAGGGAATGTAAACCCCCAACTCACGGCAACCTAAAAAGCAAATGCAGACCTTATATGGCGATGGAGGGAATACAACATCATTAAGGATATCAGATATTGACAAACTATTTCCCTATATAAACAATGAAACTGAAACGAAACTAGTGGAGAACCGGCCGTGAATCTGGGCAGTCTAGTCAACATAAGCAAAAAAAAATAAGAAACAAATAAATAAACAAAAAGCTACAAAATTACTCAATTTAATAACGGAAGCACTTTCAACTAGGCAGATTAAATACAAAGCGTAAAACCAGAAACTCACTTGATGAGGATGTGCGAAATAGCTGAAAACCTGTGGCCGATACCATCGAGCACAACAAAGAGGATTTCCTTCAAGCCAAACATTCTTTAAAACTGGCAGGCTGGAAAGGACTTCTAACTCCATAAAGTTGGAGATGATGTTGTAAGAGACATCAAGTCCTTCAATTGTTCTTAAAGACTCAATCCCTTTCAAGGATGTCAATGCATTGCTTCTCAAAACAAGTTTAGTTATATGACATTTGACCTGCATAATTAAAGAAATAAAAACAATCACACAGCGTCTCCAAGAATTATGTGCTTTTCACCACCAAAGAATTGCTCAACTTGTCATATAAATGCCAGATTCTTCACTGAACTCCAGCTACGCAAATGCCACTTTTCAAATGATCTCCCCAGGACGAGAAACAAGGATGAAAATAAAAGACGGCACAGCTAGAATTAACAGAAATTCTCTAAACCAAATCAAAGAAAAATGTCCACCACTCCCAATATATATTCCTAAATATGAGAAACCACATAGCTCCAAAAGTGAGAAGTTAATCTATTATATGTTGCGTTTATATATACTTTTACTCCCCCTAATTTCCCAGGTTTCATTGCTAATTATGCTCTTTCAAGGGATTTTCAGAAATAACCACTATTGCCCTAGTTGTTTTAATGAGTGAGTTTGGGAATGTTGAATTATGACGCATAATTGTGTAACTTAACTCCTGTAAGCTTATTAAGCTAAGGAGGAGTTTTAGAGAGCATATACATTATTAGCTAAGAGAAGTTTAAAGTTATGTAAGTTGTATAAGTAAGCTTGTGTACAATGCATTGTACTGTGTAGTCTTATGCTCTCATTGAGAGCTACAAGGTGTCACCGTAGGAGAGAGTAGCTCTCTTACATCCTTCCCACAATTGTAAAAGTGTATCACTCCAATTTATATAATGATCTATGTTGGTGACTTTTCAGTCCATACTTCCGCTGCCCAAATGCCATGGTATCAGAGCGACAGAGGTCATGGCTTTTTTTTCTGGGTTTGATGTAAAAAAAAAAGGGAGAAGTAAAATTGTTAAGTCTTCCTGTATGCTAAAAAAAAAATTGACAGGGTGACAAAACATAAGAAAGTCAACCCGCTCCATCATGGAGCAACTCAAAGAGACCTCAAACTGAAAGTTGGGCAAAAATCCCACAAACAAAATAGGGCATTAAACCTAAACAAGCAATGAGGTAAATGTAATACCCCGTATTACCAAAGAAGGACTCGGTTGAGTAGCATAGCCACGAGTGAGAGGTCAAGGGGTTCCCTGGTGGGTACTTACTCCTACTCGGCCGAGTCGGGTCCACTCGACCGTCAGCCAATCATGGAACTCGCTCGGTTTTGCTTTGTTTCACACCTAGGGTTTGGGCCTCCAAATATACTTCATGTGTAGTCTCTATCACACTTTTCACATAGAAACTCACCCTATAACACATCTTACTCCTCATTATTGAGTTGTTTACATGTGAAGTCTCTATCGCACTTCTGATTGTTGACTTGTTGAAAAATTGCCTCAAAGGTAGAGACTTTCTCTACTCGATGGGATTTAAATTGTTCTGAAGTCACGCAAGTTGTAAAAGTAGGCTTGTGTACAATGCATTATATTGCTATGTTGCTCAGACTTGGTTAGAAGTATCTGACACGTACCCGTGTTGGAGTCCAAGTGTCGGATTTGTCCACTTTATGAAAAAATTTCAATTTTTTGGTCCACAATGAAATGTCCAAGTGTCCTACACTCCTACCCATGCACGAGTCCACTAGGATCGTCCTAGGGTTTATAGAGTCTCGAAAGAGCCTTATTTTTTGTCTAGTTATCGCTTTTACCACAACAACCTTTGAGGCCTTGACCC
>JAGPOY010004056.1:0-13799 GCA_018983105.1 Silene uniflora | reverse complement strand
TGACGCCGTCTCCGATTTCAAACACCCTAGTAGGTGGTAGCGATGATAATGGTGCCTTAAAATTAACCCACCAATCCTCATAGCATTCACCAACCCAACCATCAGATCCCAAACACCATGGTATTCGGGTTCAGTCTTGGACTCTTGGTTCTCGGGTCGAATAAATCCCAGTTTATTTCCCTCATTTTTTCTTCTTTTATTTTTAGATGTTACGGATTTAATATTAGTTGAGGAAGGAGATGAAGGAGAAGAAGAAGAACCGTGGGTTGCGTTGTTGTTTGTGTTCTTTTCTTATTTGACCGACCATTATCGGGTATAAAAATAAATTGGAAAATATCGTCAAAATTTGTAAAAAATAGAAATGATTTTTTTGGATACGACTATTTCCATTGTTTTTCTGCTTTTGGATGCTACTATAGCTCCCGTTTTCATTGTTTTTCTGTTTTCGAGTTGACTACGGCCTCGATCGGGTTCAAAACTGAGGATATACGGAAGAGTGAACTGGCTCAAATTTTCTTGCTCATGGGTTTTCTGGGTTGAGAAAAGAACATGGAGGTAGATGATGAAGAATGGAACCCACATCAATTTTGACCCTTTACATTACCTGTTTTCACCGGTTAGAAATTGTATGAGTTTAGTATAAGTTAAATGAGGGAATAGTTCAGATTATTTTGAGTTAAAATATGGTATGGATTAATATGAGAAGGGGAGGCATAGTTTGGATTATTTATATCAATTAACCCATAAAAATAATACTATACATAACTATTTTAGGTTTAATTCTGAAATTAGCATGGGGACAAAGCAATGAATTAACAAATGGAACAAGGTATAAGATAGCAGTACCAGTAAGGAATTTCAGTGATTTTGTAGCAATTGAGCGTAATGCAAACGGGGAGACCAATATTAGTGGATTTGCAATAGAAGTCTTCCAGGAAGCCTTCGGAAGTATGCTTCCTAATATGCCTCCTAATACTAGCTATCAATTTGTTGCTTTCAATAAGTCAGATGGCACCATGAATGGCACATTTGATTATATGCTTCAGGCCGTCTCTAATAAGGTATGCGTAAGCACTATTTTAGTATTTTTCCGTCTGAATCATTTGTTTTGCCTTTAATAATTGAAGTATATGATGTTCAATAATATTTTGATTGATCTATGTGAATTGGTCGATACCAGGAATATGATGGCGCCATAGGTGAAATAACAATCCTATATAAACGGGCTCAATGGGTCGATTTCACAATGCCATATCTTGAATCACCGATATCAATGTTGGTTCTTAGAAATCAAAAACAAACAGCAACTTCAGGATTTTCTTTGATAGAAATTACCTATGCATTCCTAATTACAGCTTATGCCTTAAGCTTTATTGCTTCTACCATTTATGTTGTTCGTGTTATTAATACGCCTAGTAAGTATTCCGTACCTCTTATTTGTGTACTCGCATCTCCCGTTGCTTGTTATAAGCAGGGGCGCACCTAGAAATAATTTTTTTTGGGCATGTTTTGAAATTTTTCTGGAGTAGCAAAAATCGATAATCTTAACTATTTTTTTAAAATTTCTCGAGTCATTTAATCTGTGTGCAGGAGATGCAGAATTAGGAGCATTAATCCACACAAGGCTATTGATGACGGCATTCTTCTTGGTTATTATTGTCCTACTTTCATGTTATATAGTAAGTCAAGCATCGTCAAGGACACCCCGTGGCGGTGCTACCGTAAAGAACCTAACCGAATTAAAGGAGAAAGGCGCAAATGTTGGTTATAGAGAAGGATCCTTCATCTCTGACCTATTGATATATAAGGGATTTTCCGAATCAAAATTAATAAGGCTGAATTCAAAAGAAGAAATGGTGGCGATGTTATCTAAAGGAACTTCGAAAGGCGGTGTAGATGCCATTGTTGCAAATGAACCTCATCTCAAGCTTCTACTAGCTAAATATTGTGATAACTTTACCATTGTTCCGATACCAAGTCTTCATTCTACCGGCATTGGTTTTGTATGTATCTCTCCTTCTCAATCAACCTTACTTTCCTTTCTTTATTAATTAAACGTGGTTTAATTTAGTTTAACATTTTACTCAAAGTCCGCTACTGACATTGTCAATTTGTCATGCAGGCTTTTTGGATAGACTCGACTCTAGGAAGTAACGTATCGGAAGGGATATTGAAAATGACAGATAATGGACGTTTAGGAAAGATTCAAGATAGGACGATCGGAAATTTGGAAGCATGTCGAGATGATCGTAACAATGAGTTTGATGTCGCCTCTTCGTTTCTTCCTCCTCGTTATAATTGGATCTTAATTGTTGGTGCCTCGCTTATTGGCCTTCTCACTATTGTCTCTTTATTTTTTCTTTTTTGATCGAGTTTTCGAGATTTTGTTTGTAATTGCTTGGTTCTACAACGAGCTTGTATATACATACTCCTTTGATTTTTCTTTTGGGCACAAAATGTGCATGTACATTTCTCGAATCTCAATTGTTCGTGCTTTGCTTATTCGATCGCTTTTACTTGTAAAATCCTACGAGTATTTTATAACATGATCGACAAATTTATACTTTTCCATTGAAACTTCCGTTAGTTCATGTTGTTGACAATGTTAGTATGACAACTGAAAGCAAAACAATGTTGGCAAATAATTCAACCAATGACTAATATCAAGGTAAAATGAATAATGCGAGTAATATATAGTACGAATTCTGAGAAACAGTTGAACATACTGTAACTTGTTCGACTTTGAAAGATGGGATATGACGTACAACAGTATAAACTGACCGTGTAGGTAATCGTAACAAAGAATGTGTAGAAAATAAAGAAGCAACAAGAAAATAACACAATAATTTTGAATTGGTTCGGCTTAAACTCATTAAAATGTTAAATGTAGTTTTCTCTAAGTTTTGCGCTTAACAAGTAACAACTATAGAGGCATAGAGCCATAACTTCGTTCTATCTACGAGAAGAAAGATACTAAATACTCTCTCACATCCACTGATCTAAAGATAACATGAACCCATTTTTCGTGAGATAAAAAGTAGCAGACTAATCAGTAGAGACTTTTAGATGTGAGAGAGATTGGGAAGAAATTAAAAACTTGAAAAACTATTAAAATAAATAAACTAGACATTTTATATTCCAACAATATCCTGTGCATTTCTTGACCAGGTTTGCGAATAATCCTTGGTGGTGTTGTGCTACAGTTGTAAAAATAAAACATCAACGTCCCAAAAGTCAAATTGATTTTTATGGTTATATAACAACCAATTAAACATTGATGTTATAATTTCTTCTGTTATAATAACCCGACTTGTAATTCATAATTTATTTGTCTAATGATCATATATTCGGTCTCCACCAATAATAGTCTCTAAAAATCCGATAATTTATAGAAGAACAAAAAGTCGATAAATGGAGAGAAAAACATTAATCCCGATAGTATTATCCATTATTTTTGTGGGACTGATACCCATGGTAGCACGGGGTCAAGGCGATAATGAGACGAGTACAAGGCGATTAAAGATTGCAGTACCTGTACGAGAGTTTAAAGAATTTGTGGACATAAAATATAATTCCGAAACAGGTGAGAACAATTACAGTGGATTTGCAATCGAAGTGTTCAATGAAGTTCGTAAGACTCTCGCTTCTCCGTTTCCGTTTGATTTTGTGCCCTTCGAAAAGCCCAATGGTACTATGAATGGCTATTTCGACAAAATGCTCGAAGCTGTCTTTAATAAGGTAAATTTAGCATTCATTTTTTGTTTATTGCTTATAATTAGACCTGGTAAAATTGACCTGTTGGAAAAACAGTCATTTGAATTGGGTTCCGGGTCGTTTGAATTGATAAATTTGTATGGATTGATGATACACAGACATATGATGGCGCGGTTGGTGAAATAACAATCCTACATCATCGGACGGCATGGGTGGATTTCACAATGCCATATATTGGATCACCGATAACAATGTTGGTTCGCGTAAACAAAGAACAACCTACAAGCATCAATACCTCAGGAATTTCTTTGATTAAAATCACTTACGCATTCCTGATAACAACTTATGCGTTAAGCTTCATTGCTACTACCATGTACATAGTCAGTATTACCAAATCGTCTAAATGTGCAAGACTTTTTGGAGGGAATGACAATAATAATAACCCAAGTAAGATTTTCCCATGCATATATAGTCTTCTTCTTTCGGACTTATGAGTCTTGAGTTCTTAACTACTCCGTAATTGCTTGAAAAATCGAACTTTATTTTATTTTGTGCAGAAGATGCGCGATTAGGAGCATTAATCCACACAAGGGTATTGATGACAACTTTCGTCTTGATAATTATAATCCTACTTGCATCTTATATAGTAAGTCAAGCATCATCGGTGACACCCAAACCCGGGAGTCCAGCTATCAACAGCTTAAATCAACTAATTAGGGAAGACTCGAATGTTGGTTATAGGGAAGGATCCTTCATCCAGACTCTATTGAGTATTAAGGGATTTTCAGAGTCGAAATTAAAAAGCCTGAAATCTGAAGATGAAATGGAGGAGATGTTATCTAGAGGAACTTCGAAAGGCGGTGTAGATGCCATTGTTGTAAATGAACCTCATCTCAAGCTTCTACTAGCTAAACGCTGTTATAAGAACTTTACCATTGTCCCTATACCATTTCTTCATGCTGCCGGCATTGGTTTTGTATGTATCTCTCTCTTAGCCTTCGACTTCGTTGTGCTGACGTCAGAAAATTTCGAAATTTTTAGTTAGAATTTTTGAAATTTTTCGAGGTCCCTTTATGATATTACGCTTTTGCCCATGTTGAAAATTTTCACCCTGACGACTTAAAATCATGGCTCTACCAATGCAAGCTAAAAGCTTCTTAATTCATTTGCAATATGTCACTTGCGACAACAAGGGTGACAAAAACCAAATGGGTTTGATGTGGTGGTTGCTCACCTCATCCCTTAACCATGAGGGCAGGGGTTCGAACCCCCGCCCATGCGAATGGAGCAAACTCTTTCGCTAGCTTTTTACCTTTTCGTGAGAGCACCCACGGCGAGGGGTTTATACATTGTTGTCGATGGTGGACAACCTGGTTCACACACAAACAAAAAAAAAAGACAACAAGGGCGATAAAACAAAGTCGTCATAAAAATCAATTTGCAACGGGATTTTTACTTATTGTGATAAAGTCCGCTGCAAATTAAATAATGTCAAACAACGAATAAAAGAAGGTAATTGCTCTTTCATGTTTATACCATTTTATTAATCATGTACTTTTTTTTTCATAATAATTTCATACTCTACCATTAAAAAAAAATACCAAATTTTCATGCTTTCATTCCTCAAAACATTATCAAATTACTCGCTAAATTTTAAATTATGGCTCTCTATCCTCATATTTAACAATAAATTACATCTCTAATTTTGTATTTTTGTTTAGATTAAGTTGATTTAATAATTACTCGTATTTTCTGTAGTTAGGGTTTCGGTTTTTTCAATTAGGGTTTGTCGAAACTTTTGTGACGCCTTATTCGTGAACGTCTAACCAACGGACGTGTTTACGATCACAAAGTTCTATTTTGCGACACATTACCATTTTTCATATTTAATAAGCTAACTTATTTCTCGCAGGCATTTGAAAAAGGGTCCGATATAGTAAAGGAAGTGTCGCGAGGAATAATGAAATTAGCAGACAAAGGACGTTTGCAGGAAATTGAAAACAGGACCTTATGGAATTCGAAAGCATGTGCAAATGTCCTTAAGAATGATGTTGATGATGTTGCCTCTTCATCTCTTCCTCCTCGTTATATTTGGATTTTGATTGTTGGTGGCTTACTTATTGGCCTTCTCACTATTGTTTCTTTCTTTTTCCTTTTTTGAGTTCATGTAAGACGGTTCTTATTACGCACAAATATGTACATTTTCGCAAATTGGCCACTATGTTTTATTAGGAATAGAGAGAGCGGAAATCGTATCGTTCGTTCCTCTGAATGATTACATTGGCTAGGTATTTATAGTACTTCCGAGATCTAAATCGTATCAACTAATATCACAATATAATATAATTATTCTAATACTGATATTATTACGATTACGGTATATTATGATAATATACCGTATCTTCCGTAACATGTTTCCTAGTAAGACGGGTTCTTACGCACAAAAAAGTACTATGCTATGCGAGTGACACAATTACATGGATGGGGGGGTCCATTCGTAACTCTTAAACAAGCGAGCATGATTTCTCCTAAATTCCCAGAGGGCATATTCGTAATCAATTTCTTGACCGGAACCTATGTCTTGGTCGTAATTTAGCATCTTACATCCATGGCCAAGAGGCATCAAGTTCTTGATCGAGACCAGGCTCTCCACATAACCTTTTGAAAACCAGAGACGTCCTTTGCGCTGAGTGTCTTTAAGTTGTTGGGTGTCAAGGTCGTAATGGAATACTTCTTCAGCATCTTCTTTCTTCAGTACTATAACTCGACGTCGACCTAATTGAGGGGCGTAATGGACTATTCTTTTGGTACCTGCTTTCTTCTGTTTTGCAACAAGTAATTCATGGTCGTTAAACCAATAGTTAAAAGGCCGCATAGGCTCATAAACAGGAAAGTTAACACTTATTTCTTTGCGCCAAATCTCATCTTTGTGTACCCAGACATCAATAAACCGGCTATTGAAATCCCAACTTCTCGGGAAACAACTGAGGCAAGCGTCCCATCTTGTGGACGATAACAATTGATGGTCATGCATTTTAGGGCGATGACAGTTTGGCATAGGCAACTCTTTCAAAACTTCATCCACCATGTCAAATGATACAATCGCGTTGGTTTTATCAATCTTTTTATATGTCAGCCAATTGCACATTCTTCCTGCAGCACTTGATACCGCTTGTCCTATAATTGCGAAATTGCATTCAGAATCAATAACCTGCACAGTCCGCCAATGTCCACGGCGTAAAGAGTATACATCCACATGTACTGTGTGAGGATTGGGGACCTTGGGGTACGCAACAACCTTGTAGTCATTATTAATCGAGTCAAACCCAAGCGCGATCCAGTTGTCCATTTTTGGGCATGGTGGCAGCAACACAAGCTCTTGAATTGCTGGGTTACACAACAAGACCTCAGCCTTCGTATGTAGATAAAAGCAAATGATGCCATGACATGAATTAGACAATCGTATTGGAACATCAGCTACACATCCAAACGTCTTCAGATGACGGAAGGTTTTTGCTTCACTAAAAGCGTACAAACATAGCTTTTTGGAACTCTCGACGTCAAACATATAATCGGCATTGTCCACCACTTTAGACGATGAGGTTGTTCGAGCAAGATAATTCTTCAGGGCAAATTGACGGTCGTTCCTGATTAGACGCAACCATGATTTGCACACAATTGTGAAGCGTTTCAACGATTTCACAGGAAGGTAACACAAGATCTCCAAAACCAACTCTTCCGGGATACTTATACTGCGGCGTTTGCGACTGCTTTCATCTCCCATATCCCTCCTTCTGTTGAATGAATAAACCAAGAATTTAAATAGTCTCTAAATTAAAGCATCAAAGTTTTACTTGAAATTAAACAAGCCATCAAGATTTCAAGCTAAATTGATACTCCCTTTTTGTCCCATTGAATAATTTACGTTTGCTTTATTTTGCGAGGAGAGATAAAGCAAGTGTAAACTATTGACTCGTACATCTGCAAAGGTGAGATACAAACATATTGTATTTTAAGTGGTTTATTGGACCACTGGAAATACTCTTCTTATTAAAGGTGCAAGAAAGATAATAGAAAACATAAAGAACAAACCAGCAGAATAGACAACCGGATTTACTTGGTTCACTATCGATATGATATCGAAGAGTTACAGATTTCGGATTCAGTTTAGAGTTGTTCTTATATGCATAACTAGTGAGACAAATAGAATATATATAGAAAACTTCCTAAAACCTAATCAGGATTATGGAAAGTTCATAAACAGCACTCCCATATTTGTAGTTCAAAAATTGAGGACTTAACAAACATATGAAGACAAACACGTCAATTCTGAAATCAATAAAATAGATAACAGTATAACACGGATCAACGTACTAAATTAATTACGAGATAACTAGACATCTACGCGTATAATTAAGATCACAAATTCTTGTTTATTTACATCCGTTGTAAACAAAAATAATTTACAAAGGAGGTATAAATCAATGGATTACCAACACCTTTTCTGGGATGATAGAGCGATACATCCCTTGTTATAATTTACAACCATTACAAGCAAGACTAATTGAATTAAGATAGATGAACGAACCTTGATAAAAAATGCGAGAGTGATCAGCCCGACAATGGCTTTGCCCGAATCACATAAATACGCAATGATCAATGATTTCACACAATTTGTAGGACAAGGTAGGGTAAGTAGAGTAGTAGACAAAACTGATTTTAGAATCTTATCTTATATGGATTAAATACTGATCTTGTGTTTCATATACATAATAATATTCTGGCCTTGTTTGACAAATAACAGAAGCAGATTCATAATAGCAGATAACGTTAGCGGAATACGGTTAGCAGATTTTAATAGCAGGTTTGACTATCAAATTAAATTAGCAGATTAAGAAAGAGTGTTTGGTAATTAGCAGATTAGAGGATAATTAGAATGATTTCATGTACAAATTGAATATGCTAATACAATATGCTGCTATTAGCAGCATATTCAAAAATAGTAGATTCCGACCAATATGTTATCACAATATGCTGTTTACCAAACACATAAAAATAGTAGATTGATTGGTCAACCTACTAATTAGGCCGGAATCTACTAATTTTACTCAATATGCTGTTTACCAAACAGGGCCTCTATGTTTTTTTCACCATGAATCAATATCTATCTATCTATATTATTAAAGGAAGCTTTTTTCGAGCGACGTGATTGGTTAAATAATATAATAAGAGGTTTCAAAATAAAGATCGAAAAAGATAAAATTAATTAATTAGTTTAATTTTAATTAAGATTTGGATATAATTTCAATCATCATTCTCTTATTTAATACGTACCACAGGGATACATGGAGTTGATTACTACTCTATGTACATATACTTGAATTCTATCTAAACTAAAATTTTACGGGAACAACACAACTAAGAAAACACAACTACCTAAAACGTGTGTATATATATAATTCCGTCTCGCCTCATCGTCTACCGAAACCGTAATTAGTCTGCGTGTTTTTTTTTCTTAATTTTTCCAGTTATGTGCCATTTATGCATGCATGTTTTTTTGTTTTTCTTAATTTTTCCGGTTCTCTAATTGCGTACCATTTGATTTTTGTTTTGTAGGTATATGCAGTATGCACAATTGATAAATAGTTCGTAATCCTTCGTGAAAATACATAGAGAAGGGTTCACTTGCAAACGGATTTAGATATACATTGTCATAGGTAATTTTGTAAAGGTTTGTTGATGTTTTGAAATTCTAAAATTTAACAATCTATGTAAGAGTGCGAAGTTTAGACGTATATAAATTTTTATGAACATCAAGGTATTAGCTATTGGAGTAGGAGGTGAAAGCCTAAAACAACCAAGACATTGGTAAATAACTTTGAACAATTTGAACAATAATGATTAAAGTTACATACAACTATTTCTGTGAAATTTAAAACAACTAACGAGTACTATTGTATGTAGATACTAGTTTAGAACCCGTGCAAATTGCACGGGTATGCATAATTCTATATATATAAATTGTCTAAATTTTATAGTTGTAAAATAAAGGAATAATAGTCTTGTCAATATGTTGAAGTAGTCATGCAGTTTGTGCATTTCTCTATTTAACTGGTGTAATCTCTCGTAATCATCATTCATTTATATCTTTATTCATAATCACGCATTTTAACTCGGCCGACGATCGTAGTTCATCCTCTATTTCGTTCCTATTACTTTTGTCAAATGCAAAATCGATTTGATAACCAATCTTGACCTACTTAACCCATATATTATCGGCTATTTCTAACAATCACTCTTAATACAGTGTACCATATCATCATGTAACGTTAAAAATACTTTGTAAATAACTTTTGAAATATTATGTATAGGTCAAAATTTGTTATGGGAAACCAATTATTTAGAAAATGAATAGTCGAGTTACGGACCCTTGTTATATATTTCATGACCAACTCTCTCATGTCATTTTTCCCTTTCGAAAATGCATTTGTTGAATTATTAAACGGTAAGTAAATTTTTTTTGCTCTCAGGTAGATAGAAAGCATAAACATTATAATTGTACAAATATGCATAAATAAATTCTATTAAGATCTGAAATTTGTCAATAAGTCGAAAGTCATATGGTCAGGCCAATCTATTATTTTTTACCTTGATAACACATGTATAATCTCAATGAGTTTAGAACCCGGACAATAAATGCACGGTATAGAGGGTTTTTAGTTTGTAATAAATCACTTACATAATAATGGTATCTCATCCCCTTTAAAAATAAAAGAATAAGGTATTTTGATAATTTTCCCGCCTAAGTACACGCGCCTCAAATATTCGGGCCTCAAATTGGGCTCCGTCTAATAATAATCCGCATTGATTGATGAAGATTTTTATTAAAATATTCGGGCGTTCTATTAATGAATTGTTCTTTTCTTCAAAAAAAAAAAATAATGGTATCTCATTAATTGTTTATATTTCTTGTCATTGTATTTTGCTTTGAGAAAAAAAAAGTTGTAGCTGACAATTAATTAAATGTACCGTGCTGAAATGTATTTTAAACAAATTATTTTTTATGCCACAAAACAAATGATTTTTTTTTAAATTCTCTTAATGTTTTTGTCACGTAATAACGATTTATAATTTTGTTTTATATCTCAAATAATGGTAAAAGATTTAGCATTTTATAGTTATATATAAAATTTATTGAATTACCTTCCTTATTTAAGAAGATGGTTTTTTGAGGAAAAATTTGTAGATCCACCTATTATTTTAGTAAATAAGAAATTAGACATTAGCTTACTGTATTCATGTATAATCACCGCTTTTAACATTTATTGAGGATCTTCGACATTATTTAACCATTGTATATTGTACACCAAATTGCATAAATAACTCATAGTCTAGAACATGAATTAGATGAAAGTTTTGATAGAAAAAATCAAAATATAGATGTATGTTTTGGTAGAAAGATATTTTTAATTGTTAAATTTTGTAGGCATGGAAATGATTATTTGACGTTTTTTATTGCCTTGATGGGTTGTATGGACTGCTTCTCCATTATTCCATATTCAATTATATTATTGCCTTATTGGATTGTATACTATGTGGTAGGTGATATTGGGTATAATAAAAAAGATTTCATTCTTTTTTTCTCACACAATACATGGATGGGGTGAGCGGGAAAATGGTAGTAAATAGAGAGCTCTGTGACTGACACGTGTCATAGTGGTTCCTCTATTATACTTATATATATATATATAGATGATGAGTTTATTACGAAATAAACAAATATATCCACTATACGATTTAATTTGTAAAATAAATAAATGATGTATTTATTGCATCATGTTCTCTTTAGTTCCATGTACATCTGACAACTCTTATTAGGGTTTTTTTTATAACTACTCTTAGCCATAAGTTTCACTTTTGCAATTACTCCCTACCTAGATAACTTTAAAAACTGTTACCAAAATGATGTTTATGATTGGGAGTAGTTATCATAAAAACCTTATTTATATTGACGTAAAGAATTCAGTGTTGCTTTAGAATTGAAAGAAGCCAACTTAGAGCATCTTCAATGGTAATCAACAATCCAACTAGCTTAATTTTCCACATCACCTTTTTGAGCTATAACATATTCAAGCTACAAACTCCTCCAATGGTTAAGCTATAAGAGTTGTTGCTTAAATAGCTTGCATATATTTATTTAATTGGCTTATATCACTTTGTGGGTCCATTTGAGCTACTAGCTCCATGGAGCTAGTTGCTCAAACTAAGCTAGTCCTTGTGGAGCTCTCCAATGGTTAAGCAACTAGCTTGAAACTTTTAGAATTTGCAAGCAATTCCTTTTATTGAACCATTGGAGATAGGGATGGCAGTGGGTCGGGGACCCGACCCAGACCCTTCGGGTCAAACCCTAATGGGTCGGGTCTGGGTCCGAATTTTTTAGACCCTAATGGGTATGGGTCGGGTATGGGTCTTGCTAAAAAATTTAGGGTCCGGGTCTGGGTCTGATTTATAGGACCCGGACCCGACCCTCAGACCCGTCTAATCTATTAAAAAAAAAAAAAAAAAAAAACTCTTAACCTAACTATCAAACAGGAGGCGTCCCAATAAGTCCCACTACCTCCATCTCCCTTCATTCCCAAATCTTTCTTCTTCAACCCATCTAATTTCTAAAATCTAAGCCTAACTCACCCCTTGTGCCTCCATTAATTCACTCCCTSTACTCCAAATTCGGAAGGTCTCTCTCTCACACTCCATTGTCTCCATAGAACCCACATAGCAATTAATACTTTTCTACAAACATARATAAAATCAAACGGAAACGTCGGAGTTGGAAATACCGGATGAATACACAAGGAACAACAAGAAGACGAAGATGATAAAGATCGAGATTGTTATGAGGAAAAGCTTGTTGCATTGAACTATGTAAACTGGCTGTTTTTGTTGCTTTATTATTTGATTTTGCGTTGTTAATTAGGTTTAGATGTATGGGTATGGATGAAATTGAAAGAAATTGGATGATTTGGGGGAGATTTGATAAATTAGGGATTGTAAGGTTATGGAAATTGGTAATTTTCTTTGTTGTAGACGGACCCGCGGGTAGACCCGGACCCGACCCGGACCCATTGGGTTCGGGTATGGGTCTGAAAATTTTGGACCCTTGTGGGTCTGGGTCGGGTACGGGTCTGAGGTGAACATTGTAGGGTCGGGTCTGGGTTTGGGCAGACCCGACCCAGACCCGACCCATTGCCATCCCTAATTGGAGATGCTCTTAAAATCACATATTTTAATATAAAAACTTGCAACATAAATAGTATGGGGGGAAAGTAACAAATTCACCCCATACGTTTGCTCCTATGTGCAAATTAGCCCCATAAGTCTTAACATGTGCAAATTAGCCCCATAACATTTTAGTTGGGTGCAATTAACTCCTTTTCTTTATTTTTTTATTCACATCTTAATCTTAATATAAATAATTTTTCACCATGAAAAATATTTTTAAAATATAAAGAGTGAATTTATCGACATATAATATTTCTTCTCATGTACTACCCTGATTCTTTTATCATTTTTATTTCTTCCAATCCAGGTTCCTTTCCGTTTCATCGATACGATTTTAATTTTTTTTCATTCTTTGATCCATCATCTCCAATCAACCTTCGTATCGAAGTCGACCGAAGAAAAACCGCGACACCGGTAATCAATGGAGTAATTTGCGAAAGTATATTATCGTCAACAAATGATAAGTATTAAGGGAGGTGATGTCAGTTTAATTTTGTGAATAAAAATTTTAGATTTAGGCTGCTTCAATGGAGTTTATTGGGGGTTTGGGTTGGGTTGGAGGGGGGGAGAAGAAAGAAAGGAGCGCATGGTAGTACCGGGGCATTTTTGGTACTTACATATCGATAAATTTACTTTCTATATTTTAAAAACATTTTTAATTGTGAAAGTGTATTTCAAATTTTGTTATATTGAGATTTGAATAAAAAATAAAAGAAAGGGGTTAATTGCACCTAAATCAAAAGTTATGGGGTTAATTTACTCATGTTAATACTTAAGGGGTTAATTTGCACATAGAAGCAAACGTA
>JAGPOY010004055.1:2758-14745 GCA_018983105.1 Silene uniflora | reverse complement strand
AAGTACATAAGTAGTTAAAGTGGTTGAAAGTAATCAAGTAAACAGGAAGATGATACGGATACACGAGGTGTATGAGTTTTTCCATACACGACCAATTACATTGCGACACGTGGCAAACTAGAGTTAATCCACATTAGTTAGTTTAAGGCTAGGTTAGTAATTTAACATTTGTAGTTAAATTGATACATTAGATTTATTATTAAGTTAAACCTCAAAAAAGCGATTGATGAGACTCGAACCCATGACCTCTTGGTTTGGATGCCTTTACTATTACCATTGTGACACATACATCTTATTGACATTTTTGTATATCTTTTGATATATATGTTTGTTAAGACCTATGTTCAAAAATACAAACACAATTGCGTATTTCGTAAAAAAATAAAATTTAAATGGTAAATAGAGGTAGCTCGGCGGGGTCGGGCCCCATACCTAGTTAAATGTGTTAAAATTTTACCATTTAATTTTTCTTGTTTTATGAAATATAATTGTGTTAATATTTTTTAACACATACATTTACGATTTACATTATATTGTTCTATGATATATATATCTTGAAAGTATGATGAGACTAAAATTTATCAACAAATTATATGAGACACTTCACTTATTATCCCGTTGTTGACATTATTACTTCCACGACATCCTCCTGTTGAGATAATATTACATTCACTACTCATTTAGTTACTCTTATTTATTTGACTATTTTCGCTATTTTTTATAATTAAATTCACTATTCCCGTTAATTTTATCAAGCTTATATATTTAAATAAATGAAATATCCTCCTTAGAGTTGTCAATCTGGTCAGTTGGGTCAGGCCTTATCGAATTCGGGTTATATCGAGTCGTCACTACATTCGGTCGGGTTCAGGTCACTTATGGGTCGGGGTAGTCGGGTCAACTAATAGCTCGGGTCGGGTTATTAACGGGATTGTTATTGAGTCGGGTCACTGTCGGGTCAGGTCACAATCGGGTCGGGTCGCGCCGGGTCGCTTGTGTTTGTGAAAGGTTTTGTTTGGTTTGGCTCCTTAAATCATTATCGAGTCGATTTTTCGATTATTTAACTAGTTGGAGTGTTGATACATAGATCAAAGAGGTGCCATATATTAGATGACATGGCAACCTGAATAAGGTCTTAAATGATGATACAACATTTTACAATGTACTAAAGACGTTAAAACGCGATTTTGGCTCGCTAAATAACATTATAACGTGTGATTCGACTGACAGCGTTGCAATGAGACGAGAAGTAGTGAAATGTGGTATTTAGTATCGAGGATTGTTAATAACTTATATCGGAAGAATGTGTAGAGCATATGAGTCCGAAGTAGTTTCAGAATATAACGTTTAATATCGAAATAGTTCTTTGCATGGACCTTGTAGTTCATTGTTAGAGACTTCAATGTGATATTTATGTAACTGGTAATATATCACTAAGAACAAATACTTTTGTCAACTGTTTCTTTGTTTTGGTAAATAACCGTAATCCAAAAATATTAAAATAATAGTTTGAAAATATAAAATTCAAATTTTCAGTAATAAAACATACGGAGTAATGTTTTCACTTTTAGTTATCTAGATAAGACGTAATTGAGTTTCAAAAAATCGAAATTAAAATTTTCGGAGTTGGCATCAAGATAGAGAATTGAATTTCAAGTATTGGCGCCAAGTTAAAAACTGAAAATTCGTTTTGAAACCATGTCGAAATTGAATAGTCCATATTAATCTTGGGTCCAAGTCTAATTTTCAAATATTTCAAATATTTGATTTTGGCGCCAACTTTGAAATTCAACTTTAATGTTAGTTTTGATTTAATATTCTTTTATTGTCGAATTTAGCGCATGGTTTTAAGAATACTAATTTTTTACTTTAAAATTAGATATTTTTAAAACAAATTTAAAAAAGTCTCATATTAAAATTATTTTTAAAGTAATTTACAAAAACTCGGAAAAAAATAAAAAAAATCATTATAGTGGTAAAAAAACGGAACAAGAGGTAGAAAAATGATGGAAAAATATTTTGAGGTCCTACCAGGTCGGGTTTGTCGGATTCGGGTCGGTCACACTAAAACAGGCTCTCGATGCATGAAAACGAGTACTAGGTGCACGAAAACTGTTACATACATGAAAATGATTATTAGGTGCGTGAAAATTAGTAAAATGTATTTCACCTCAATTTCCGTCTATAACTTATAATTTTTTTACCAAGAAATATATTATCTATATTGTATGCCGAATCCAAATTTGTCGTTATTTTAAAAAAAAAAAATTTGTAAGGTGGAGTTCTCACGGTTCTCATTATCTTAGTGGTTCTCACCGGCCCAAATTTATATACTCTGTATGTAGTTATGTACCCTTATATATCTCAGATGTACTTAATGAGTTAATGATATCTAAAAAATCTAATGTATTAAAGATATACAAAAATCTAATGTATAAAACAATATAACATGTATAGATGCACATTGATTAGTCATTGGATATAGATATATATCAAAAGATATACAAAAATGACAACAAGTTGTATGTGTTAAAGTGGTAATTGTAATGGCATCTTATTCAAGAGGTCATGGGATCGAGCCTCAACAACAACTTTTTATTTCATAAACCTAGTTAACTAGGTGTAGTTATAAATTTAACTACAAATGCTAAATTACTAACTTACCCTTAAACTAACTAATGTAAGTTAACTCTAGTTTGCCATGTGTCGCGATGTAATTGGTTGTGTATGAGAAAACTCATACACCTCGTGTATCTGTAGCCTTTTTGCAAGTGAACATTCAAAATTCTCAAATGGATGAGGTTGTGGGTTTAAATATTGTACATTTGTACATATGATGTTTTTATTTTAGGTAATAAAATTGCTAATTGAACCTACAAGAAAAGTAGTGTTGTACATTGAGCTTTTAATTTCATTGAATTTCAAACCTATTAGTAGTTGTAAAGTTGATAAAATTAGTACGAAGTATTGAATTTTCAAGCTAAGGCTCTCTTCTTTTGGACTGAAATTGTCTGAATAGAACTGAATTTAATGGAGCTGAACTGAACTGAACTGAACTGAAATAAGAGTTAATTTGTGAAGAGAAGAGCTGAACTGAACTGAACTAAATTGAATGAAGCTGGACTGAACTGAATAGCGCTAAACTGAACTGATATGAGCTGAAATTAAGTCCAAAAGAACAAGGCCTCATTTTATATTTAGATAAAGTTATAATTACATTTGAACTAATCTTTGGTTTCATAGACTATACCACTTATATTACAACTGTGCTATAATTTTTGAGTTTTATAATAAAAATTTTTAGATTTTCTTTTAAAGTTATGAATTATACTGTAATGTCTACGAGCTCGTTCAGTTAAACACCAAGTTACATAAATTCAAAAATAATACATATAAACTGAATTAAATTTGTGTTTAATTTTAACATCAAAGTAGATTTGAATTATAACTCAAAATCAGTGGCCTGTTTTAAAATTTTATTATTATAATTGAAAATAATTAATAATATAATTTATATATGACCTTTAATATTTTTAATTATAAATACATAAATTAATTTTTCGCAAATTTAATTTTTTTAGGTTTAACAATCAATGTTCGAATATAAAATACATACAATTTAAATTAAAATTGATAAGTAATATAAAAAACATACAATTTAATTTTTTTTTGGTTTAACAATCAACGTTTTATAAAAAATATCTAACTAAAAGTAATATTTAGTTAGTCATAATCATTATTTTATACTTTTGTTTTAATTATTCAAATGCACTCGCGATCATTGTGTACATACATACTCGTTGTCACATTATATAAACCTATCAAAATCTCTTATGTATTAAATTTATCGCTTTTTTTTTTCATTCTCACGCTATAAAAACTTATTTCTTAGTAGTTTTTTTAAGTTTTATTTTTAATACATATAAATATATAATGGCTCTTCAAAAAATATTTTTCTTAATGGATTTAATGGTCTAAGTTATATAACTTTCTCAAAAAAAAATAAAATATGTAAATGTAAAATATTGTGAGACACTCACTTTAAACATATCTACATATCAAAATATTTCACTAAATATAATGAAAATTATACTCAATTGAAAGCATTTTTCGTCATGAACGTAATTATTTGCATTTTGGAATTTTTATCAAAATATTTTTTTTAATAAATTTAGAATAAAATCACCGTAATTGTTATCCGTAATTTTATAAAATATTTATTAAAATCTAATTAATACTTTGCTGAGATTTATGTAGCATTTATTATGTTTATATTTAATGTTCAACTGTAATTAATGCTTGTATTTAATGCTGGGTTGACACGTGGCGCATCCACAGCGTTCCAACCCAGTTTTATATATATATATAAGATAAGATAACCTAAACAATACTTAATATTTCAAAAGGTTCAGAAAAAAGTACAAGTTATCTCAGTTAGATTTGAGATTGTACAATGCTATTATATAATTGGAGAATAATCATATTTGTGACAAATCTTGAACATGCTAATTTTTTTATTACTTAGAGCATGTTTGGCCCTGAGTTTGAAATATAGTTTCTGTTTTTTAAAACTAATTTTCAAAAAAGTGCTTTTTCTAAAAAGTAGGGTATGTTTGGTTAAGCTCATAAGAAGTGTTTTTGATAATTCTTAGTGTTTGGCCTAATTTAACTTGTTTTATTTTTTTTTTCATTTATTGTTGTATAAATATATTTTCCATCAACATAGAAATATAGAATTATAGAAAAATGAAATAGGTACGGATTATACTATATTGTAATTATATTATAAGACTGTTGTATAGTACGATTACTTTAAAAGTCATCATTTTATGCCATTTATGTTAAAAAATGACAATTTTTTATTTTTTATAAAGTGACTAATTTTTATTAGTAGTCACTTTTTAACATTAAAAAAATGATTACTATTTATCGTAAAATGCTCACTTTGTGTTTCTCGCAGTCTCGCTCCATACGATGGTGATGCACAATAATTATCGTAATTAGTACAGTCTAATTTATTGTGAATCCGGTTTATGCATAAAAGAATATGACCTTTTTTTTTTATTTTTTTTTAATCTTTTCATGATACTTGTGATATTTTAATTTAAAGTAGTACCCATTCTTATAATACTAGACTATAAATATTTATTTTATTGTATGTATAATGTTATAACTTAAACATAAAAGATCATAAGTTTTGTTTATTAACAAAAATTAACGAAAGTAAAAAATAATAATAATAATAATAATAATTTACGGTAACGAACGACATGCCTTTAAATAATAATTTACCTAAAAAAATGTACCATCATAAGAGAATCATGAAAAAAGGAAGTTATATTTATGGGTTTTGGAAGAAATATAAACAGAAACATGGAATTGCTGCTTCTGTTTTTGTGAGTGAAAAAGTGGTTTTGAGCTTTAGAAAAACAGTTTTTATTTTTCAAAAACTGAGTGTTTGACACAACTTCTGGTTTTGAGAAACAAAAACACTTTTTTAAACTTGGCCAAACACATACTTAGTATTTTATGTACCATATAGTCTATATATTAATCAAGTAGAATTTCTAGCAAACTGAAAGAACATCCCCTATCTACTAAATGAATAGGAATTATAACATTTTTCCCTCCAAAAAACATCTTTGTAAATATCCCCTATTTAATAAATGAAATAGGAATTCTAACATTTTTCCCTCCAAAAAGCATCTTTGTAAATAAGGAATTATGTGCATTCACTAAAAAAGGAAATTAATAATTATAATTTTATTTCATTAAATTATTATCTTTTAATTAAAATTAATTATTTCATCAAATTTTATTATTTTCACCTAACTCTAAATTATAATCTCTTAATTAAAATATAAATAAAATTTATATAAAACTATAAATTGCTAAATCTTTTATTAATAGTATTATTTGCGAATGATTTGATACATACTACATATAAAACAAAACTGTAAATGACTATTACTTTCGTGACAAAAAAATTGAGAGGATTAAAAGATTGAAATCATTCGCTTGGTGATAAAAAAATGTTTTGTTTAAAATTCATTTTTGCACATTACCCAATTCTCTTGATTAATGTCAACAAAGCAAAATACAATAACGAGAAATATGGACAATTAATGAAATATCACTATTTTATAAGTAATTTATTTATTAAAAAAACTATATATATCGTGCATTTATTGCACGGAGTCTAAACTAGTTTGTACATTATATACTCTGCGACAAAGATGATATATTGTCATTTTCGTTCCTTAAATTACTTTTGAAATTTTTTGTCTATTTTTATAGAGTGAAAATTTATCCCGACATCTATTATCTAAACGAACCCATATTTTTTTTGCTACGATTTAAAAAAAGAAAAGAAAAAAAAAACAATTATTCCCTTTGGTTTTCTCGTAGATATTTTATACTCCCTCCTACCCATAACTAATGTCCTATTCGCCAATTTTGTTTACCCACACAAATGTACCATTTGCCATATTTATGACTCTTCTACCCTTTGCTTTTTTCATTATTAACAACCCAACCCACTCTTACCCATTACTTTTCATTATTTAACTCACCTTTTTCTTACCCCAAAACAATACTTTTCATTATTTAACTCTATTCCTTAATTCCCGTGCGCCTATTCAAATGGGACATTAGTTATGGGTAGGAGGGAGTAGAAAAAATAGTATGCCGTACAAGTATTTCATGTGTGTAGGCGAAATGAAAAATAGCAAAGTCTTGGCCTTTTCTGCGTACAAAGGAGGTCCCAAATAGATGCTCTTGGCCTCTTGTAATTCTGTCGAATTTGTATGTGTGGGTGACCCAACATAATTTGTGGTGTTGTACTACTTCGTATCATATAATTTGTGGTAGTTGAATTGCTGCATACGTAAGAACTATATATTGGAAGAATAATTTCAAATATTAAGGTCCTCATTGGCGGCTAAGGCCTTGTTCAGCCACGATGAGTTTGTGGAAAACGGATCTCAGTTTAGTAATTCAAATTTACGAGTTTTATTAATGATAACTCAATAGGTTCCACGTTCGAATGCCCCTACTATCTATTATAATGCGTGTAATGCGACTTAGTGCGCGCTTCGTTTGATAAAAAAAATTCAATTAAAACCCTAAAGCATATTACACTTGTATGTTTATATTTGAGGGCTCATTTTATCCGTTGATCGAAGCGCATGGTACCATTTATTTTAAGACGCCCCTGATTGAGTTATAAGAACTATTGATTGTGTTGTCATTAACATAATAAAGTTTTGGTTGATATAGTCTTTTCGGCTAATCAGAGCATGTTGCGTGATGATTTCAAGATCACAAGTTCGAATCCTAAAAGTCTTTAAAGTCTCACAAGTGAAATTTCTACCTATAATATGAGAAAACATGCGATATTCCACGACCACTTATAATGTCGGGTTGTTTCCTATCTATTTTTTTTTTTCCCGAATGACAAAAACTTCGTTATTGTTTCTTAGATGCTTCTTAATTAATCACGGGGAAGTAACGAGAGGAGAGATAAAGTGAATAGTCGTTTTCATATGGGCTGTAGTTAGTTGCGTTGTTGGTAGTCCCGTTTGTGTCTAAAATGAACGAGGCGTCATTGTTAGATTATGCCGTGGCATATACAACAAGTTGAATTGTAAATTACTAAGCTTAGATTTACAACTTCATGATTAAAGTCGCCGACTACCATGCATGAGTGAGTGTACTGTATGTGCTATTAACACTGATACTTGGACCACCAATATTAGCGGCGGTCTGGCAGGGTCAGAATTGAAGTTCAGCGGGGTGAGAAATTTTAGCACGGGAAAAGGGGTAATAATATAAGAGAAACTTATTAAGATAAGAGTTACAATTTCATCGTTCAGTAGGGGCGAGCGACCCTGCTGAATAATGTGCTGATAGCCTTTTCCTAGCTCCGCCACTGACCAACATGCAATTAAAATACGTTAAAAACTTAAAATGCGTGATATTACCGTAAAGAAATATCAACGCGAGCTTAACATTACACGTAATTGTATAAGAAAAAAGACAAGAAAAATTATGAAAAATTATGCAAAAAAAATGAAATTTTTGTCCATCAGTGGGGTAAGTGTCCCTATTAACCTTCCCTAGCTCCACCGCTGATAACCACTCTTTGGCTAGATTAAAGAATTTGTTCAAGGAGATTGACAAGTTTAACATACATGTTCCATGCATGTTATTATTTTCATGGTGTAAGAGTCAATGGTTCAAGTCTCTAGATGATGTTATATTTCTAGGGTTCCAAAGGAGATATGGAGTGATGATGATATGAATCGAAAACGGTATGTAATTTAGCGAAGGTGTTTTAATTAATCTAATGGTTAAAACGGAGGTATTATGGATGATAGCAGGTTTTAGGTTCGAATTCTCAGTCCCTTCTACAGTAATGCGTCTAAATGGGCACTTCATCACTAGACAAAAAGAAAATATGTAATTTGTAGAAAATTAAAGTAATAGATCGCTATTTTATAGAAGTACCGCGTAGATATTATTAAGTGTTTGATCATTGTTTAATTATGCACTAGTTTAGAACTCGCGCAATGCATGCATGCTCTGCATAAAGTTTTTAGTTTTTAGAGTATCGTACTTATAGATTTTAAATTGCACCTCATTAATTTTTAATATTCCAGTCTCATCATACATATATTAACCTTCTAAACTAGTTTAGATCCCGTGCAATATATGCACGTTATATAGAGTTTTTATATTTTTAGTTCTCCGCATATGAGTTATATAAATTAGTACTTCATAAAAATTTTCACATTTCTTATCATTGTATTTTGTTTTGAGAGAAAAAAAAATTACAACTGAAGGTTCATCAAGATAATTGAGTAATGTGTTGAAATGTATTTTATTGAAAATAAGTTAATGGCTTCGATTTATAAAAATTTTCAAATCTTTTATGTCACGATAATAAAGAGTTTTAGTTTTGTTTTATATCAATTTTATTTTAATATAGCTCAAAATTTTCTGAAAATAATATCATTTGATGAAAATATAAATAGAGTTTAATGAAATATTAGTTTCCTTATTAAAGAGAATGCATTTTATTACCATTTGCATTTAGCTTCCTTATTTAAAAGATGCCTTTTGAAGGGAAAATGTTTCAGAAATCTTATTCTTTTAGTTAATAGGAGATTTGCTGCTGACATGGCATTGTAATATTGCAGCAAAAATGATATGACATCTCAAGGGTATATATGAGCAATTTAAAACTTAAAAAATTATATATGGCTATGATTCACTAGGGTTAAATTCTTTCCTAATTTAATGGCATTGATTATCTATAATCATTATTATCATTGTCTACATCAAACTTTACATAAAGTAAAATTTTATTTAAGGAAAAAAAATTATTTTATCAAAAACCAATCGTAATAAATTTTTATTTATTTTTTTTGCTTAAAAGTCAGTTTTGTTATTTGGAAAAAAAACCAATCCTGATTAATATTGTCAAAGAAATGTCTTTTATTTTATTGAATTTATTATTCACGAGTCAAATAACGGTATTATGATTACCTTAAATTAATTCTATGTGCGACAAATAAATATTTTTCACTAATCTTTTTATATAAGGTTGAGCTCACATGTTGTACGGGTGTTGGTAGACCAGTCAAAATGTCGGGTTGGGTCACAAGTCCTGTCATAATATAAGTTACGGGTCAGAATACGGGTAAAAAAACAGTGTACACCGCATTTTTTAGTAGTACAATGCCTCTTTTCTATTATCTATTAAATTGAGATTTTTTTTAATTAGAGCATATTTAATATTAATATTTTAATAATATTAAATTATTACATTAATTATATTGACAAAATTATAGAAATTGACTTATTTTAATTAATATGTTATTATTAATTGTTACAAAAATTATATAATATTGATTTTTAATTATTGTTTCAAATATAGTACATAAATATTAGTAATATTTTAATAAATTTTTGAATCCTGTTTGATCCAACTGGTCGATTAACGGGTCGTTTCGGATTTGGGGCGACCGGGTCGTGAATCGAGTTTTTTCGGGTCTTGACCCTTGGAGAATAAGGTTGTGCGGGTCAAGTTTTCGTGTTGGGTTAGAATTTGACAGGTCAGGTTTGATAATAATTATTTAAAATTTTGTTTCTTATTCGTCATCATATTTACGATCAAAGTTCGGATACTTTAACCTTCAAAAAGGTAATGAAAAGATAAACAAATAAATTATCAACAAATTTTAAAACAGACCGTGAATTTCACGGGTTTAAAACTAGTTATATTTTGATATGATAAAAAAATTAAAATAGAAACTTAATCAAAGAGAATTGGGTAAAGTTATAAAATGTACGGCGTATATTATAATAAAAATATATTTTTTTTAAAATTAAAATAAGGATTTCATTTTATAATTTTTTCCAATTATTTTAATGATTTTTTCTGCCATAAAGCCAATAGTAATTACGCGTCAAGTCATTCTGTAATGTAATAATTATTGCAATAGTAAAAAAATTTGCAATTTATAATTTACTGTTTTATACTAATTTTATTTTATTTTTAATTAAAAGATCATAATTTTAAGTTTTATAAAAAAAATTGTGTTTAATTATAAGACAATAATTTAATAAAAAAAAACATTTTAATAAAGAATTTTTTTATTTGTTTCCTTATATATTGGAAAATGCTTATTCTCATAGTACTCTGTATATAATATAGGATTATGGATTCATTTTGGTAACTTTTCAAAAACTTTTGTAAAATTAGATAATAAACTGATTTAAAAATTAAATTTCAAAAAATACAATATCCACAATCTGTATATTCCATAAAATTAGATAATCAGTTGATTTAAAAACTAAATTTGATAAAATAATTACAGTAACATATATTAGATGTAGCAAATATGACAGTAATCACTCATATAACTGATAAAAGTAGCAATAGTAGTAGAGAGAGTAGTAAAACTAATATAGTAACAATGGGTGTACTAAAATTAACATTATTTAATGCGGGATTAGTGAAAGAAACGATAATGATGACGGGAGTAGTGAAAGTAATAATAGTCACAACTCACGACAAATGTGGTAAAAGCTGCAGTAGGAACAACGGAGAAGGTATGAAAAATTAGCTAACAATTCGATATAAGAAAATAAAACAATTATTTATTTAAATACTGTATGAGTTTGATAAATTTAACGGGAATATTAATGGTTATAGCCATAAAAATAGCATGAGTAGTCAAAGAAATAACAATAATCGGAGGAGTAGTGAATGTAATAGTATATATATTAACATGAGATGTCGTGAAAGTAATAATAATATTAACAACGGATGTAGTGAATGTACGTGTGTCATAATTAATTTATTGATTGATAAATTCTACATTTGAGTATAAATGGTAAACATGAGATGCCGTGAATGTACGTAGATTTATTTCCTAGAATAAAATTTGACGATAAATAGAGATAGCTCGGACGGAGTTGGGCACCAAACCTAGCAGTATTGAATTATTGATTGATAGAGTATAGATAAGTCATGTGTTTGAATCTCTTTTTATTGTATTTTATTTATTTATTTTTTTTTTTTTATAAGGTAAGAAAACTAGGTTGATCCTCTTGGGTAGGACCAACCTATCTCATCCTTTCGAATGAGTGAGGTAAGTTGAAGCCACTGGCTTTCATACCACCTCGAAAGAGTTGGACACGAATGTCCAACAGAAGCCATGAAGTCAGCAACCTTGTTAGCTTCACGAAAGCAATGTTTAATTATCACTTCATCGAACAAATGAAGGTCTAATTTCACATCCTTGATAATACTAGAAATTTCCCACGGAATTTGCCAAGTACTACGGAGTGAGTTAATAACACATAAATTATCACCTTCCACAATTAACTTTGAGATTCCTAATTGTTTAGCGGCTAAAATACCTTCTTTTAAAGCGAGGGCTTCCGCAACAAGAATACTATTAGATCCGCACTTTTTT
>JAGPOY010004054.1:7841-18373 GCA_018983105.1 Silene uniflora | reverse complement strand
CCAGTGACAAAGCTCCCCATCCAGGTCCTGTGCAATTAACAACCATAGCACGATCCTCCTTTTCGCTCTCATTCCGAGGCGGAGGTGTTAGTGTAACAACAGGTATATCGACAGTAGGAATGGTAGGTAACTCAATTATAGGGGACGTCTTTAAATCAATAGCCGAAACAGCATTACATTCAAAAATACGCATCGACCCCTTATGAGTGGCAGGTTTGGCAAATATAAGTTCCTCCCCACCAACATTAAACGTTAAAGTGCGTAACCCGACATCTATAATTGCTTGCGATGTATGCAAGAATGGTCGCCCCAAAATAATGGGAGTGTGAGTGTCTTCGGGTATATCTAACACGACAAAGTCTACGGGAATAAAGAACCGTCCTATTTGCACAGGAATGTCCTCTAAGACACCTAAGGGTCGTGTGAGAGTACGGTCGGCCATTTGGACCGTCATGTTGGTGCAATGGTACTTAGTAAATCCTAACCGTTTTGCCAAAGACAAGGGCATTACACTGACTTTAGCTCCTAGGTCACATAATGCATTATCTATAAATTGAAGACCAATATGACACGGTATGGAAAAACTTCCAGGGTCAGACAGCTTAAGTGGGGTTCGGTTTAGGAGGTGTGCAGAACACTCCTCCGTCAAGGCAATGGTCTCGACCTCATCAATATTACGCTTACGCATTAAAATTTCTTTCATGAATTTAAGATAAGAGGGTACCTTTCTAACGAGATCAATGAACGGAATTGAAACATTCAATCCTTGCACAATTTGTCCAAATCGTGCAAACTCTGGTTCCGTTGTTTTTGCTTTCTTCAAACGTCCCGGAAATGGAACGTGCTCATCAGATACTCCCTTGTGCGTATCACGGATCAAAGCATTATTCAGCATTCTTTTATTCATAGGCCTCGATCGACCACTTTCCTCTTCAGAACCCTTCGATCGATCAGCATCATTCGATTGAACATCTGGGTCATTCGATCGAGAATTCTCATCAGCAACATCTCTCGATCGAACCCTGGTGTTATTCGATCGAGAGCTTCCTTCAGCATCCTCTCTCGGTCGAACAACAGCTTCAGCAGCAACCCTCGATCGATTAACAGCGTGTTCTCGATCGATCTCTATCTCTTCAGAATTTCTCGATCGAGAAGCAACTTCCTCTCGATCGACCACTATATCAGCAACAGCATCAGAAACCTTAGCATTCGTGCTCGAAGCACCAGAATCAGCATCGCTCCAGCCAGAATATGATGTCCCACTTCTCAGTGTGATCATATTCAAGGTCTCTCTTCTTTGCTCAGTTTGGGAAGGCAACTGTCTGGGTCGCCTCGCAGATTGATTCGCAGCAAGTTGAGCAATTTGGGACTCAAGCATCTTGATAGTAGCAGTCTTGGCTTGGTCCGCTTTGTTCATTTGAGTAGCTAAAGCCTGAATCATAGACTTAAGCTCTCCCATCTCCGAAACTCCTCCAGATGAAGAATTTCCTTGCTATGGTGTAGCAAACTGAGGTGGCTTTTGATAGTTCTGCTTATGGGGTGGCACGTAAGCTCCTTGCTGGGGTGGGGGAGTCGGATTCAGAACGTTTTGACTCGACCACCTCAAATTCGGGTGCACATACCCTTGTTGGTAGCCTCCTCCTTGACGGTATTGCTGGAAAGAGTAGACTTGCTCTTTCTCGGCAAAACAGTCTATAGCAATGTGGCCTGGCTCGCCACATCTCTCGCAAACAATAATCTCTTCCCGTTGCATCATATGGACCGTTTGTTGGTTCCCGGAAGAATTATTCTCCATTCTATCCATTCGAGCAATCAGCTTCTCGAATTTGTCCTCGAGTCTCAATATTAGCCACGGTTCGCGTACCACTACGTGGATTACCGTACTCAACCGTGTGGTTAGCCATCTGCTCAATAAGTTTCCAGCCCTTGTCATCATCGATCTCACGCTGGAAACGACCATTAGCTGCAGAATCAAGTATAGCTCGGTGGTCATCGAACAACCCGTTGTAAAACTGGTTGCATATAAACCACGGTTCAAAACCGTAGTGAGGTACAGCTCTCACAAAGCCTTTGAATCGGCTCCACACCTCGTATAAGTTCTCCGAACCGCCTTGCTTAAAGTTTGTAATCTTGGCTCGCAGAGCATTAATTCTTTGCGAAGGAAAGAATTTCTTGTAAAATGCCAAAGCCAATGTGGTCCAGTCCGTAATCCCCGCTGCAACTCTATCCAAGTCTCCCAACCATTCTCGAGCATTGTCGGTCAGAGAAAAAGGAAATAAGACCTCCTTTATCTTGTCTTGGGTGACTCCTTTAGTCGCAGGGATGGACGAACAATAGTCAGCAAACCTTTCCATATGTTTACGTGGATCTTCACCCGGAACTCCTCGGTACAGATTCTTCTCGACCATACTAATGTAGGATGGTCGAATAGCAAACGTGCTCCCATCCTCACCAGTAGCCAAGTTGAACCCTTTCGGAATGAATTCCGCCGTAGGCTCCGAATGACTCGCAATATTAGGCATCTTAACTATATTAGCTTCAATAACGATAGGAATTTCCTCGGTAAAACTAGCACTCTCGCTGTCAGAAGTACTCAAGCCTTCCTCCTGACGGATCTTTTCCAACTCTCTTTTCCTGCGTAGGAAGGTGCGTTCAGGTTCCGGATCGGCCTCAACCAATTCTCCCTTACTAGACCTGCGCATACACAACTAAAAGAAAATTAGTAAGAACGGTCTTAAGGAATTTAGAATTCCTTAAGACAAGACAGAAAAAACTAAACACAAATAAATAAATTGCCTCCCCGGCAACGGCGCCAAAATTTGATACCGTCGTTTTAGTACCAAAAATAAAACCTAAGAACTACTAACAGAAGCTAGTGGTAAATAGGGTCGATCCCACAGAGAGGCTATTTCTATTTATGTGATTTTTTTGTCGGTCACAAAATCGGGGGTTTGAATTGTTTATCTAAATACTAAAGATTTAAAGGAAAGAAGAATTAGAAGATAATAAGACTACGTAGTATAAATCAGAGGGAGAGGGAGCATGCGAAGGATTCGGTCCACCGTGTGTCAGCAATTTAGGGTTTACTAGGTCGGTCAGTTCGTTGGTAGGAAGGACTGGGTCGTCACCTTTCGGTCCTTAAACCCGACTATACCTTTCGGTCTTAAGTCGTCCTAAGGTCTTTCTTACTTAACTTTCATCCTCATAAGAAATTACTTATTGCAATTAAACAAGTCTGACCCTTCCAATCTTTCGATCTAGGTCGGGGGTTAACTAAGCGTAAGGTCTCCTGCGTGCACTCATTCAACCAAAACAACAATTATATTATTTAACTACAATTCCTACCGTGAAACTGCTCTAACAAGGTCATATCCTAGCATGCATCGACACGGTTTCCCTCATCCTCGCATACAAGAGAATTAGCTACTCATACTATATCTAATAACGATAACAATTAATGTAAACATGCTAAACAACATCATAATACGAGAAAAGTAAGCTAAGGGAAAGAGTAATACGATCTCGTGCGATCCGGCGTAGAGAACGTAGGGTTCCAGCTTCCAAATCAAACGTAAACCGTAAAGGAAAAGAGAAGTAAAGAGAATTCTAATTATTGAACAATTAAAAGATGTAAGAGTTTTAGGAAGAAAAATAGATAAAAGATCGGTGTAAAAGTCTCTCCGATATAAATCTGATCTATGTGCTTTTATAGTAAAGCACGTACAAAATATTATTAATCTACGGGCTTTCCTAACGTAGCCAACCCTAAAAACCTCTCGATCGAGCACTTAAGGTTCTCGATCGAGGGATAATCTCCAACAATCTACTCGAACGAAAAGTGAGGCTTCTCGTTCGAGACCTTCTCCTTGCAGCTTCCTCGATCGAACACAGGACAGTTCGATCGAGCTCTTCTACTCTTCAAGTCCTCTCGATCAAGCACAGGACAGCTCGATCGAGGCTTTTCTGCTCGTCCAGTCTACTTGGTCTTCGTCGACTTGGGTCTTCATTTGGTGACGACAGGTTCCATGCTCGAGTAATCGTCTTTTGTGCTTCCATCTTCTAATATGCAACTTTCAGGCCAGAAAAACTTGGTTTTGGCTACATTCCCGCTTATATCTGCAAGATAGCAATACAAACACAAAGTAGTCTATTCGGGGCATAAAGCGATATAAAACCACTTATAATTACAGAAATACGTGCCAAAAGGGACTGTAAAAGTCTATATAAAATGCACGTATCAATATTTATTCTTCGTAATTTTATATAATATGTCCGGAAATTTCACCTTCATAATCTAACAATTGATATGTGGACATAGATGTTATTGGCGAACTTAATGGTAAAGGTCCAGTAAACTCGACTTGCAATGATAAACATACTTTCAACTTAATAGTTGCCTCTGAGTAACGAGTATGTACTTTCAAAAGTTTATTCTTGCAAAAGTTTATCTAATTAACATTTCAACATGTGTCTTTTGGGCACACGTTAGAAAAACCTTAGATGAAAATATCTCAAAGAAAATTTCTAACATATTCCATTACACGGGGTCAAAAACTGTTTTGTACACTTTGGGAAAAACTAAGTGATCAGAGGGCAATTCAAGCTACACAATCAAGTTTGACAAATCTAAACACCGTCAAATTACTGTTATCCGATATGCCAAGATTTCCATATTGAGGTGTGATCTAGGTCAAACGTGGTGGATTGATTGAACTTGTGGATAGTGAGTGAACTTTGGGTTGCATATTGAGGTATATTATTGTGGAACACGACTTAGACATGTTAGTTGATAAATAAGTGAGAATTGAAAGATGGAATAATGAGAAAGCAATTGAGGTACCTAAGGTTAGAATAAGATGATAACTTGGGTTATTCATGATTGTGAGAATATGTAAATGGAATTAAAGGATTGACGAGCATTGAAAGATGATAAGCAAAGATTGATGAAATAGGAAACAAGGGGATATTAGATTGAATTTGAGGTAATCAAAGATAATGGAGGGTGCAATATGTCTAGTAAAGGCCGTAGTGAGAAATGGACGGCGAAAATGTGTGAAAGCTAGTGTACAAAAGTGATGTGGTAATTGATGGTCATGTTATTATGCCGACATCGGCCGTTTTCGGGGGATATTCTTTGTTAGACCAAGAGACGAGGTTGTCCATTGAAAGCTGAGTTTTCGAGAAATGTTATTTGCGAGATAAAATTGTGGATTCCATATTACCAAGCTTGTTATCGCGGTCATGAGAGTAAGAGTGTGGCATGAAATGTTCGAGGATTCAATCATATTGTCGAGGTACTTGATCATTTGTGGTATATAGGGTAACTGTTTGATCTAGGTATGCATGCATAAAGTGTGAAAGTAATCGGGAAGAATTTGACATATGAGTGATAGTATAGAGGTTGTTTGTAAATGGCCTCCCATCGTCGAGCGAAGTGCCCACGGTGTATATCGTGATCTTGTAGTAGTGTCCATTCGAGAAGGTTGGATAATGACCTTAGGGCCAAGAGTCCGTCTATTAGCACTTGTACGACGAAATAGAGAAGTTTGGATACGAGTTTGTGAATAAAAACATTCTGTCCGGGTGACATTCAACCGCGTACACCCTGTACTCGACCGAGTGGCCGCCTACTCGGTGGAGTGGCCTCCTACACTCGACCGAGTAATCTGATGTGGCCCTGTTTTGTCGATATTTGACCAAATTTTAAGCATGTACCCTTGTCTTGAGGTTTATGTGTGTGGACTTGCGTTTAAAAGAACATGTTGGCCCTACAGGGGTGATACCTTGTGAATTGTTTACGTTTGATGATTTTGTGTGACATGTTGCAATGAAATGAAATCGTGATCTAACGCGGGTAATTGGATGAAAATGATATGATAATCTTGTTTGATGTGTGTTAGTTAACGCGATTTTGTTTTAGTAAGATGAAACATGTGAGTTATGTGTCACATATGGTCATTTGCATGATTGGATATTTTGGTCTTCCGGATAAGCGGAAGGGTTGATGAGGAATGGAAACGGATATGGAAACACATGTGTGATCATGTGGTGGATTTGACGCGGTACATGCGTGGCATGATATCCGGAAATGGGAATGTCGAGCATGGTTGAGTCATAGCGAGTGATTTTGCATCATTTTGATTGTTTCTTAGAGTCCGCATAATCGTGGTTGATGTGTATACATGTGAAGGTATGAGATTTGACGTGATATAGATACGTAGTAATAATCGAGTCATACCTGTGATAGATAGTATACATATAAGCCACGTGATATGGGAGTATTTATGGAAGTATAGTTTGAAACCGTGGGTTCGACATGACGCTTGACTTTGGGAGGCCCGGGTACAGCTATGACATGAATGAGATGAGACTTGATTATGGATCTACAATAGGTAAGACATAGTGTTAAACCTGAAACATATTCATTTGTGGATTTTAGTAACGAGTGTATGAGATCACATTTTGAGGTTTGATAGTCGAACTTCGGGGCGAAGTTCTCTTTTAGGGGGAGTAGATGTAATAATTCGGGAATTAAAGAAATAGAAAGTATGGAATGTGAGAAAGTAAGTAAAGAACTTGGGATGAGAGTGCACGAGAGCCAGTGATGAGACTTAAGAGATTTCAGGAAAGGGGAGAGTGAGGTGAACTTCGGGACGAAGTTCTTTTTAAGGAGGGAAGACTGTAACAACCCTAACTTTTAAGTTCATTCGACCTAGTACTCGGTCGAGTGGAAGTTACTCGACCGAGTGAGGAGAGGTACTCGACCGAGTAGAAATTGGAGTTTTATGTCAGTTGTTACTCGACCGAGTGAAGGTTTCACTCGATCGAGTGCGGTTCACTCGACCGAGTGAGCATTTCACTCGGCCGAGTGGATTGGGTCGCTATCGCCTAGCGAGATTTCCTTATCCTCTTATCCCCACTTTTGAGATTTTCTCCTTACCTTACCTCACCTCCCTATCCACACCCACCTTATCCCTTCATTTCACCATCATTTCCACCACAAAATTAAGAGAGAAAAAGAGAGGAAAAGAGAGAAGAAAGAAAATGAAGAGAAATGGAGATTTTGTCCCTCCGCCTCGAGATCGTAAGAAATTGAGCTTTGTGAGACGGTTTTATGAGACGGACTTAGCTTATGTGACGGATTGCTTATGCGGATTTGCTGAGAGGTAGGTTTAATCTAATCAGTTTGATAATGTGTTTAATCGTTAAATAAGTCGTTGGCATTGTTTGCATTCATGAGTCGGTAATTGGCATGTTATATAATATCTTGCATATTGTGTTGTTGTATGACGGAGGTTTGTTTGGTTACTTGTTATGGAGACGGAGGACGATTGGGAGATCGTCTTCCGCTTGGGTCGCCTCTTGGAGCTTCCCACTCCAAGAGGGATGTGCACATTAATGACTTAAGTTTGGAGGGACGCGTGTGGGTGAGACACGACGTCTGGCAGGGGACCCGAGTCGCTCTTGGGCCCGGTACCACCGACGTGTTCGGAGTACCTTGTTGAGTGTGGTGTCGTGGACGTGTTCCTGGCACCAGTGGTTGTGGGTACGTCTGGGCGTGTCCCGGTACCGGTGTGACGGTTGGATATTGGTATCTCATTCATGTCATAGTCATGTTGCATATTCACGCACTTAGTCTTATTGCATGTTTTTTATCGTTACTGACGTTTGTCCTTGCGTGTCTGTCACTTGTCTCTCTTGGGGTGGCCTGCGTTGATCCATATGATGTTCTTGATCATATGGGGAGCAGATTGTTTACAGGTTATACGGATGACACGTGGGCGACTGGACGAGTTTCGAGACGAGCATAGACGAGTAGAGAGTATAGTAGTCATGAGTTGTATTTTATTTTACGTTTATGTAATCATTAAACTTTATATTTATAATAAAATGTTCTTTCATCGAAGTTTTTGGAACACTAACTCGGGAAACCGAGATGTAATGCCTTAATTATCTTGGCCGGATAATTGGGGTGTTACAGGTAGTTCTATTATAATGCTATGGGTAGTCTTTCTATCTAGGTCGAGTTAAAAGTTTGATTTTGTTTGATTGTTTAATTAGAGATGTAAATAATAATAAAAAGCATCTAGGGATTTTGGGTCAACATGTAAAAGTTTTAAATGCAAATGACAAACATGAGATGAGATATTATTGTTCAATTGTTTAGGCATAAAGACACCCGTCTTACGACATTAGTATCTCGATATTAGTATCAACCATAGAATGGGTCCTAGAGGCTCACGATCTTACTAGGTCACTCTACAAACACATGCAAAGTCTAACTCAAGTTTCGTGCCTCTCAACTTATAGAACGAATTAACCCACTTAATAAATTGTTTGTGGCCTTTAAACATAGATTAATCTTAACCAAAGCGAGCATGTGATAGAAACATTATGAACAACATTTTACATCTACTAGTAATTATATGTCATTTTGCAAATACTTTTGTTACATGTCTCCCCTAGTCCCTAGACTAGAGTCAAATCTATCGAGCATAAAATGGATAAACATGAGGGTATTAGTAGGACAAGCAAAGAATTGAGCAAAAACATCGTACAATTTCACACAAAATTGCAAAAATTTCTCAAAAATTTTAGAATTTCTCCTAAATGGAAACTATATAACTATATGCAAATGCATTACGTTGGAAACTGGGAGCATTACGTTCCCGGTCGTGAACACCGACCCCGATCAGGATTGACCGTTTCCACGCGTTTGACTTCAGCTCTCCGTAATTGATAATTAGCTCCTCAAATTTGATAATTACGTCTCCGAACGGGATTGTAACATGGGAAAGCGTGCTAATATCAATTTGACCATCTTCATTTCTTCGTACACCTATAAACACAACTTAAAACAATTAGCCAGTTTAGAAATCATTACTAAATCTAATAAAAATAATAAATTGCGGAAACTGAAAAACATAATAAAATAAAACACGGGTTGCCTCCCGAGAAGCGCTGGTTTAACGTCCCGCATGACGCAAGTGGTAGTGAAAACCGATCAATCCTTGTCTTTGAGACGGCTACTTCCAAAAAGTCTTTGCATTTGAGTGTCACTCTCTTCATCCACACCCACCGTTTCCTCGCAAGCCTCATCCGAACACTCCTAGGTTGGGTGCGTGAAAGACCATTCGTTGAAGACCCGTTACCATCTTTCTTAGAACCCCCCATCGAATCCGTTGTTGGGTCTTCCATATAATGCTCTTGAGCATTCACCTTGGCCTCTCCTCATTTAGCATCTTCACCTACAAGAACATTAACAACGACATCTACCTCTGACGGGTCCGTTAGTAGAGATTGAGGCATAAAAGGAGCAATAATAGAGTCCACAGTGTTATTTAAATAACAAGACTCTTGTAACATGGGGCTCCTAATAGTGTTGTTCTTGTTAAAGGTGACCCGATCATCCCCTACCTCCAAGGTTAATTTCCCATTTTTCACATCAATTACCGCGCCCGCGGTGTTTAAAAATTGTCTACCCAAAATAATTGGGATGTGAGAGTCCTCGGCCATGTCGAGAACAAGGAAGTCAACGGGTATGAAAAACTTACCAACCTTGACGGGCACTTCCTCTAGAATTCCTAAAGGTTGTTTCATGGAACGATCCGCCATTTTATAAGGTGATATTAGTGCTTTTTAAAGCACCCAATCTAAGCTTTTTAGAGATGGATAGGGGCATGACACTCACACTAGCACCTAGGACGCAAAGGGCCTAATCAATTGGGTATGTGCCTATAGTGCAAGGTATGGAATAACTACCGGGATATTTAAGTTTTGGAGGAGACTTACTGATACGAAAGTAGCGGAAGCGATAACAGTAGTAACGCAGATACGAAATAACGAGAGCACAAAGACAATAAAACAATAACAATAACGTGAATAACACAAACAAAAGGGGATATTTGCTCAAAACAGACCTATGCCTTGAACAATGGTGACCGATGTAGCAAGCGCGTGCTAGTCGATCTAGTTTAAGCCTGAAAACGCGTCAGACAGAAACCGTTTTGGAACGAAAACGCGTCGATCCGAGATAACAATTGCAAGGCAAAAGCTTAGGTTTTTATTATAACTTGAATATAACGTATGTTAATAGGAAGCAAATACAAGCCTTATATAGGCCAAGAGAAAAACGAAATAAAGACCTAAACAACCAGCTATACCTAACTAAAAACTTACCTAATAACCCGACTTCCTTAAAGCTAATAAGACTGACTTATTATTCTTACTAGATTTCATGCCCGTGCGTTGCACGGGTTGTAAAAATTGACTCACCTCTAATTGCTATGGATTTTTTTTTGGCGAACATTCAACTCATTCGATGTTTTGATACTCCCCATCTCAATCATTTGATAATGTTTAAAAAAAAAAAATCAATTGATGTTTTGATAGTCCCCGTCTCAATCATTTGATACTATTAAAAAAAAATTCAATTGATGTTTTGATAGTCCCCCGTCTCAATCATTTGATACTGTTAAAAAAAAGCAATTGATGTTTTAATAGTCCCCGTCTCAATCATTTGATACTGTTAA
>JAGPOY010004053.1:0-16202 GCA_018983105.1 Silene uniflora | reverse complement strand
TCCTTATATCTTCCTTTGTCCTTTTCCTAATATACCTCATCAAATTAAAGATGGAACATCAAGCACTTTCCCACTGCATCTTTCCTATTCAATATGTGCTACCTCCATTTACGTAATTTGGCATCCAAATTGTAATTATTTACTTGCGAGCATGCAATGGACTACCGAATCTTATTATTAAGCCCATTTACAAATTGTGCATAAAGAGGTGGGTTGCCACTTTAAGTCAGTTTCTTTTTATTTACGATTTTGTGCCGTTAACATATCAGAATGGGCTAGATAGGAATAAGAGCCTAAAGGGTGATTTTATGTCATTTTGAGTAAGTTATGGGGAATTAAGCGTAAAGAGCCGTAAATTATAACATCGTCAATTTCCATTTAGTCGTTAAATTTTAGCCTCATCATCGGGTACCCTTAAGGCTCGTAGACAACTTTTGGGTGTCTACACTCAGGCTCAACATCCACTAATGGTATAGCATTGCAAGGTAAAACAAGCATAGGACCCTTATGAGTCGCAGACTGAGCAAACACTAGGTCCTCCCCACCGATATGAAATGTAAGTGTCCGTAACCCGACATCTATAACCGCCTGCGCAGTATGCAAAAACGGCCTTCCCAAAATATTGGGAGTGTGTGAGTCTTCGGGTATGTCCAACACGACAAAATCGACGGGAATAAAGAACTTCCCTAATTGAACAGGGATGTCCTCTAAGACTCCTAGAGCTCGAGATACGGTCCGATCGGCCATCTGGACCGTCATGTTGGTACACTGGAACCTAGTGAAACCTAACCTTTTAGCCAATGATAGGGGTAAAACACTAACACTGGCCCCTAGGTCACATAAAGCATTATCAATAGTGTGGGTTCCTATACGACATGGGATCAAAAAACTTCCTGGGTCAGCCAGTTTAGGTGGGCTCTTATTTTGGAGGAATGCGGAACACTCCTCCGTCAAGGCAACAGTCTCTACGGCATCTACTGACCTCTTACGCATTAATATTTCTCGCATAAACTTTAAGTAGGAAGGTACCTTTAATGGCAGCTCCGCAAACAGGACATTCACCTTTAGATTGCGCATAATATCAGCAAACCGCACGAACTCTTTCTCAGCCCTGGCCCGTATCAACCGACCCGAAAATGGAGCGTATTTCTCAGGTGCTCCCTTTCGATCTTCCCGAATAATAGCGTTATTAATCATACGCTTGCTTAAACCTTTCGTTCGAGGCATCTCATCTTCAATAGTGGTCGATCGAGCAGTAACATCGCTCGATCGAGAGCTTTCTTCTTCATTAGTGGTCGATCGAGCAACCACGGTGCTCGATCGAGATCTTCTTTCAGGACTGTTGCTCGATCGAGCAGCCTCATCAATAATATCACTCGATCGAGGAACAGCGACTCCTCGATCGATCAAATCTTCATCATTTCCACTCGATCAAGCAAAAACGCCTCCTCGATCGAGTGAATCTCCACATTCTGGCTTGACCATCTGAAGTTAGGATGGACATTGTTCTGATTATAATAGCCTCCTCCTTGCCTATATTGCTGAAACGAGCAAACTTGCTCCCTTTCAGCGAAACAGTCAACGGCCGAGTGTCCCGGCTCTCCACATCTCTCACAAGTAACCAACTCTTCATTTTGTAACAAGTGAACGGTTTGTTGATTACCGACATTATTCCTTTCCCATTGATCAAATCGAGCATTAAGCTAATCAAATTTAGCATCTATGCCATCCGAACTGATATTAGCTACAGTCCGCGTACCGCTTCTCGGATTACCATACTCGGCGCAATGATTGGCCATCTCCTCTATCAATTTCCAGCCCTTGTCATCATCTATTTCTTGCTGAAATCGACCATTTGCAGCGGCATCCAAAATAGCACGATGATCATCGTACAACCCATTATAGAATTGATTGCATAGAAACCACGGCTGAAACCCATGATGAGGAACCGACCTTACCGCTTTCTTAAATCGACTCCAAGCTTCATATAAATTTTCAGTGGCGGTTTGCTTAAAGTTCGTAATCTGAGCTCTCAAGGCGTTGGTCCTTTGTGGCGGAAAATACTTCTTATAGAATGCAAGAACCAGCAAAGTCCAGTCAGTAATACCGGCTGCCTCTCTATCAAGATCCGTCAACCACTCTCTCGCACTATCAGTCAGCGAGAAAAGAAAAAGCACCTCCTTGATCTTATCTTGAGTCACCCCCTTAGAAGCAGGGATAGACGAGCAATAGTACGCGAAAATCTCCATATGCTTCCTCGGATCCTCCCCTGGCATCCCATGATACAAATTCCGCTCAACCAAATTGATGAAAGATGGTCGAATGTCAAATGTATTCCTGTCTTCATCAGTAGCGAGCTTGAAACCTTTGGGAATAGATGCAGCAGTAGGCTCCGAATGACTAGCAATATTCGGCATTTTCACTTATAATACGGTCTCAACAGATAAATTCTCCTCGAAAATAGGACCGTCGAATACAGTGTCAGAAGTACTCAAGGCTTCCTCCCGACGAATCTTATCTAACTCCCTCTTTCTGCGTAGAAAGGTCCTTTCAGGCACCGGATCAGCTTCCACTAATTCAACCCTTAAAGACCTGCGCATACAAAACTAAGAGAGAAAAATAAGAACGGTCTTAAGGAATCAGAAATTCCTTAAGACAAGACAGAAAAAATAAAACAAATAATAAAATTGCCTCCCCGGCAACGGCGCCAAAATTTGATGCGTGTCGTACTACACCAAAAATACACCTAAGTCAATTAACTATGCAGCTAATGGAAGTAGGGTCGATCTCCACAGGAAGGTAACTTACTATCTGAAATCTAATCTGTCTAAGTCGCAAATGGGGGGTTTTAAATTGATTTCTAAAACTAAAAGTTGAAAGGAAAGAGAAATTAAGTAAGAGAAATTAAGCAGAAAATACGGTATGTGAATCAGATAAAGAGGGAATATGTCAGGATTCGGTCTACCGTGATATCTACACTACCGGATTAATAAGGTCGGTCGATTTACTGATAAGAAGAGCAAGGTCATACCCTTTCGGTCTCAAACCTACGATTATACCCTTTCGGTCTCAAATCGCCCTAAGGTATCCTAATGACTTTCGCCCTATAGGAATTCCCTATTGTAACTAAGCACTCCTTCCCTTCCAATCTTTCGATCTAGGTCGGGGTTAACTAAATGAATGGTCTCCTGCGTGCACTCAATCAACCAAACGACAATTATATTGCTTAGCACAATTCTTATCTCGAAACTACCCTAACATATCAATCATATCATGAATCTACCACGGCTTCCCTCACCCTAACATATCAAGGAATTTAGCTACTCATGCTCGTAATAACGGAAATATCATAAACATACGAATAACTAATAATTGACATGATAATAATAGGAATAAATAGCATAAATGAAATTAGGGCAGAATTAAAGTAAGGGAACAAGGGATTAAAAGCAACAATAATTAAGATTAAGATTAAAAGGGAGAGAAGCAATACAATTTCTAAGCGATCAGGCGTAAAGAACACGAGATCCAAGCAATTGCAATACCCAAAATGAAGTTACAGTAATTAAAAGTAAAGTTTCTGATTAAGAGAGTAAAAGTGAATGATTAACAGTAGATGATAATGAATAATGGCGTGCAAGCCTTATTTATAATAAAACTAACACTTCCTAAACCTAATTAACCAAAATAGGCTGAGCCCGTCAACAATTTCGTTCGATCGAGCAACTTTACCTCTCGATCGAACACCTTGGCTCAGCAAACTCTTCGATCGAGGACATCACTTCCTCGATTGAGTAACTCTTTCATGGCTGCCCCTCGATCGAGCAAAGGTATACTCGATTGACATCTTCTAGTCCTCCATACCTCTCGATCGAGCACAGCAGGGGCTCGATCGACCATTTCTCCTTGGTTCAGCTTCATGGTCGATATAAAATGGCTTTTGGCTTGGTTCTTCACGCTTTCCTAGGCACAAGTTTCTGCTCCATCTTCCTCCATCTCCTAAAATGCATACTTGGGACAACTTTTAGCTCGGTTTCCGCTACTTATCGTCATATTCCTGCAAAATGGCATAGAAAACACAAAGTAGCATATTCGGGGTATAAAGTGACGTAAAGTCACCTAAAATGCATAGAAATGCGTGCCAAAATGGACCGTAAAGTCTATATAAAATGCACGCATCACCTCTTCTTGGTGAGTATATCCTTCATGAATTTGGCATAAGCCGGCACATGTGTTATCAAGTCGGTGAATGGGATAGAAACTTCTAGGTTCTTCACAATATCCATGAATTTGCCAAGTTTTCTATCAAGCTTAGGCTTCACTTGCCTACTTGGAAATGGTAGCTGGATAGTGATAGGCTCCTCATCGGTGGTCTTTTTCTCATTGCTCTTTTCTTTCTCTTGGTCATTCCTATTCTCACCTCTCCTTCCATTCCTCCTTTCATTTTCATCCTCTCGCATGCTCTCCGCATTCCTTTTGCTCCTTGTCTCAACAACGACTTCCTCTATTTCTTCTTGTTGTACTCTAGGACCGTCTTATTGAGTCCCACTCCTCAAGTGTATGGCATTCGCGGTTTCATTTCTTGTTGGAGGGTTACCTTGGGGAGCCAATTGCCCTCTTTGTCTACTTGAACTAGATGAGGCCAATTGGGAGATTTGGGTCTCAATGATCTTGTTATGGGCTAAGATGTTGTTGATTGTGACATCCTTAGCTTGACTATCCCTTTGCATTTGAGCGAAGAAGTCTTGTTGGCTCTTTTGCATTTGCATGACCGCTCTTTGAACATCAAAAGGTTGGTCATGTGTTTGGTTGAAGGGTGCATTTTGTTGGAAAGGTTGGTTTTGGTTTTGATTGAAAGGTGGTCTTTGATTTTGAGTTCTCGTGGGAGGTGGTTGGTATGGAGATGGGTTTTGGACATTTTGGCTCTTGTAGGAGAGGTTAGGATGGTACTTGGTGTTCTCATTATAGAAATTGGAGTATGGAGTACCATTTCTATATGCTTGAAACGCATTCACTTGTTCATTCGAATCTCTACATTCTACCTTGTTATGTCCCAATGTTCCACAATTCTAACAAATTCCACTTGGATTTTGTAGTGCCATTGTCATAGCATGAACATGTTGTGTTGATGGTGCATTAGAAGCTTCACTCAATTTGGCAAAGGCCTTCTCAAAGTTGGAATTCATAGTATCAAGGTGTGAACAAAGTTAAGCACTCAAATCGGCTCCTATTTGAGTGACGGAATCAACATCATGTCTTCCTCCTCTAATAGCCTTCCTAGGCCTACTATATTGAGAGTTATGAATTGCCATTTCCTCGATTTTGGACCAACTTTTATTGTCATCAACCTCGGTGAATCTTCCATTCGAGCCCATGTTGAGCACATTCCTTGCATCTTCATAAAGACCGTTCCAAAATTGTTGAACTAGGAACCACTTGGTAAGACCATGATGGGGACAACAGCGACATATGGACTTGAATATCTCCCAAGCCTCATAAAGAGACACCTCATCCCTTTCCTTAAATCTGGTGATTTGAGCTCTTAACATGTTTGTCTTCTCCGGTGGATAAAATTTCTTGTAGAAAGTTAAAGCTAGCTTCTTCCATGAGTCAATGTCTAGATTAGCTTTGTCCAAACTTTTGAACCATTGCTTAGCGGTGCCAATTAGAGAGAATGGAAACAACACCCATCGAATTTGGTCTTGTGTGACACCATTTTGAGATATGACCTCACAATAGTCACAAAATGTCTCCATATGAAGGTGTGGATCCTCACTTGGCATTCCTCCAAATTGACTACGCTCTACGAGTTGGATGAAGGCGGTTTTGGCTATGAAATTTCAGGTTAGATGTGGTGGTGTTGGGTTTGCATTTGGTAAATCTTCTTCGGTGGGAACGGAGTGTGATGAAAACTTAGGTATGATTGGTGGATTGTTTGGGATTCGGCTAGTTGTTTGTGGGTTTTCCTCTCCTTGTGATGCAAAAGGGTTGGTAAAGACTCTCTCAACTTCACTTATCCTCACTTCCACGAGTTCTCCTAAATGATCCGTTGTTGAAGTAGAAGGGTTCCTAAGAGCTCCTCTAAGTCTTCTCAAGGTTTTCTCTATCTCAAGATCAAGAGGTACAAGAGGGTCTTGTATTATTCTTGGCATGCAAAATAAAAAAAAACACGATGAAACGATTAAAAACTTACCTTGAGGAATGGACTTCCCCAAGGTATAAGAGACAAAAACTAAGTACAACTAAAGACAAATAAATCTACTAGCAAAACACCGTCCCCGGCAACGGCGCCATTTTGGTGGGACGATTGTCGTCGTATCGCTCACACAAACACATTTATATTCTCCAACAAACTAACTTGATAGTGAGTAAGTCGAGGTCGGTCCACGGGACGGGTAACTAGTATTAGCAATCTATTCGTCTTAGGTTATGCAAAGTAAAAGTCTAAAGGGTAACAATTGTATTGAAGATAAAGTCTATAATCTAAAGCAATGTAAACAAGCGAGTAGAGTATGGATGTAATCAAATAAAGAGAAATACTAGGGTGTCATGGGATCATAGGGGATAATCATGGGTAGAACACATGCATTTATGAATTAGGCAGATTCATTGAGGTCATAACGAAATAGGGTCGAGCCTTTCGATCTTACAACCCTTAGGTCGGAAAGGGTTAGTTATTACCCGTACACCCTAACTTCCCTACTAGACTTAAACTCGGTCTAACCCTCAATCGAGGCTTTCGATCTTACGACAAGGGTTGAATAGTAGCTAGTCTTGCGATCCTTGAGGCTTTCGATCTTACAAGGTTCACATGGACTATAGAGAATCAATGCTAGTTTTGTCTTTCAAGCATTTCATCAAACATAAAGCATGCATAAGACTAGATAACATCACAACAAGTTTAATCAATCAATTAACACTCAACATTAGCATATGTTCATCCCCATAATCATTCCCCTAATTACCCATTTACCCTAGTTGGGTAACTACTCACTAATCATGGTAAAATTGCAAGTAAGAGGTAAAGAGTAACTAGCATATGAAAACATGATGAATAATTAAATGGATTAACAAGTAATTAAAAGGATTAGGGATTGTATCAACTTTAAGGAAACTTGATCAATAATGAAATAAGAAGAAACCCTTTGATAAATGAAGAGATGTCAAATCTCCAATTACAACCCAAGTATTCTTCAATCTAATCTATGAATGTTGTTGAAATATTAAGCTAAATTAAAGAGTAATTAAAGATTTGATTACAATTGATTAAACTAATTAATCCTAATTTGCCCCTAATTCTTCCCTAAACCTCTATATGGAGGCCTAATGAGGAAGAGAGGGTATTTATACTAAGTGTAGAATTAGGTTAAGTTGAGGTGGAGTGTCGCTCAAGGTCATGGCGGAGTGATTAAGGGCAGCACAGGTCGCAAGGCGGTCGTCCCGACTCGTTATACTTCTAGCCCGCCCGACCTTTAGCAAGGTCGCCCGACCTCGGGTCGGGGTCGCCCGGCTTGGGATCGGGTCGCCCGGCCTGCAAGTATAATCGCCCAATCTGCTTCAAAACCAGCACGGCTCAGCTCCTAGCCCGTGGGGGCTCCTCGACTTAGCTCCTTTTCTTCACTTAGGCCTTTGGTTATGACTCCTCTACATGCTTGGCCCTTGGGTGTCGTCCATTTAGCTCCGAAATGCTCTTAAATGTGCGTCGTTTGGCTCCTCCGCCTACAAGTAAGCACAAAACCAATAGAAAGCAAATAGGAAGCTAAAGAGGAAGAAAGAACCCTAATAAATACATAAAAGCATGCAAAATAGGGTTCGTTAAGGGGTTAAAAGTGAAACTATTATGGTCACATCACTAGGGGAGACATGTATTAAAGTGTTGCAACATGAGTACTTTGGAGATGTAGATTTTGTTTACATTGTTTCTTTCACATGCTAGATGTATCTAAATGTTAATCTATGTTAAAGTGCACTAACATTGGTTAAAAGTGTCATCTCGTTCCATTAGTCGAGAGACAAGGTACTTGAGTTGAACAATCGCATGTATAGGTAGAATGATATAATCATATCGAGAGATCAATTAGGCCATTCTATGATTGATAATGCTAATGTCGAGAGGCGGGTGTTATTGGTCTAAACAACTAAACCATATTTTATCATTTCAAGTTTATCTTATGCAATCACGGCTTTTACATGTTGAACCGACTTCCCTAGATGCTTTTATTATTATTGTTTTATCTTTCTCACATTAAACAACCAACAAATTGCTAAACCGACTTAGATAGAAAGACTTTTCATAGCATTTTAATAGAACAACCGAGCTTCTCTGTGGATTCGACCCCTACATACTACATTTACTTGTTGTACCGTTAGGATATTTTTGCATACGTGTGTGATAGCCTATCATGCTGTGGTGATGAGGCTGTCTCACTGGCGGTAGTGTACTTGTTGAGATGAGTACATGACTGATGTTTCGTATTAAGTAAAAGATTGTTTATTCCGCTGCGATGATTAATAATACTGCTTCTCTGATGACTATGATTATGTCTATGATGGCAGACCCAATTGTTATTTGGACCTGCGGTGATCCATTGGGGAATGGTGAGCAGCTGTTTAGCAGGTTCGGTTGTGATGCTGTCGTCGGATGGATGGGGTACTGCCGAGTCTAGTTCAATTCGGCAGTCGTATTGATTCCGCTTAGTCTTTCATAGTTTTAGTTTGAGACAGTTGTATGTTTTGACAGTTTGGGTTTGAGACAGTTTTGGACGTTGTAATCGTTTAACGTTTTTATACATTTAATATATTGTCTTTATTGTTACTTTTTATGTTAGCTACGTCGGACAACCAAGATGGTAATGTCCTTATATGCAGGGGCAGTCCCTGGTAAGGGGCCTTGGTATATGGAGGTGTTACACATATAACCGTAACAAGCAAAGTATGAACAACAACAGTGATCAACAGCGGAAGCAAGCCAATGTCATATGCCCTCCACTACTCCCTCGCTCACAGTAACCGACTACACGCCGCAATGTGTAGCCCTGCCAGGTTACCTATCGCAACAGGTAACCTTTGCCGCCGGTGGGGACCGCAGCCTTACCACGTAATTCCCGCTCGCCGCAACGAGCAAACCCAGATCATTAATTTGCACATCCCCCTTGTGAAGGGAGTCACAAGAGGCAAACTAGGAGTGAGACTATCTCCCGACATAGTCCCACCATAACCATCACCATCACCATCTCTAACAACAACAATCAAGAACAAAGACAATACAATCCAACATGCCAATCACAATCACAATGCTCATAAACAATTATACAGGCAACTGAGTAGGGAAACCCTACCATTCCACAATCCGTTACGCTGCAGTCAATCATACAAATGCAGAACGAGTACCACATCGTCACCTAAATCAACGGTAATCAAATAATACTAATCACAAACTATCACAATCACTCTCTACCCCAAATCTACCCAAATTAGGGTTTGCTAGCTATAATCAAAACGATAAACTAACGAAGTAAAAAACTTACCCAACAACTGAAGAATGAAAGGATGTATAAAGAACCCCCAAGAGAAGAACCCTATTCTCAGAAATGAGGCAAATGATTAGAATAGTTAGAGGAGCAGTGAACGTGGTTTTTGTCTTTTGTTAAAATGATAAAGATATGTTTTATAAACTGTGATTCACATTTTGTACTCCTCTACTTGTCATAATCCAAAACCGCGGACCTTGTAATACTACATATTTCTGAGTGTCAGTGGCTCGACCGAGCTGGGAGTAGCTCGACGAAGCTGAGCCACTGACAAGTCTTACTTTGGGTTCTGATATATTTTTAAGAGTTTCTGTCGACCAACTCCTCGACCGAGTCACTTCGACTCGGCTGAGCTGGACTTAGCTCGGTCGAGCTGGCTCAGGCTCGGCCGAGCCGACGGTCTGACGGGTTGGTTTTTCGATTTTTGAGCAATAAGTATAAAAGAGAGAAGCTTAGTTTTCAATCATTTTATTCTAATTCTAAAAAGTCTTTTGAGAAAAACTAAGCGACATACACTGCTTCTCTCCTTTCTACATTGCATCAAGGACTAGGATTCAGATCTACACCTAGATCGAGATCTAGTTCTTGTGGGTAAGTAACCTAATTCGTTTGATTGATTGTTTGTATCGATTATGAACCTAATTAGTTGATTAGGGGTTGTTAAGGTTTGGTATTGATTATGCATAATTGATAATTAGGTGACGAATTCGTAGAAGAGGGTTTCTACGTTTGATTGCATGCTGTGATTGCTTGAATTAAGTAATTTGCGAATACGGTAGTGTTTCTCCCTATTCAGTTGATTGTTTACGATTGCTGAGATGGTCTTATGACCATGTTTGATGGCTTGATAATGATTATTGATTGTATTCATATATTGCTGTTGTATATTGATGAGATTAAGATTGTGATACGGTTCTGGCTGAGTGGGTCACTGTGAGAGGTGACTCACGTCCCATTGTCGCCTCTTGGGATTCTCAACCAAGGGGGATGTGCACATTAAGGACTTGGGTTCGCTCATTGAGCGGGGATTTGGTGGGCAAGGCCGCGGTCCCCCACTGGCGGTGTGGAATATCGTTGCGGCGGTAATCTGGCAGGGCTACACGGCTTGTCGTGTCGTCGGTTACTTGGAAAGGAGAGGGTGTTAGAGAAGAGTGAACTATTGGCTTCTGAGTTATCTTTGTTTCTGCTTGTGTTTGTTTATCTTGCCTTTGTTTTCAGTTGACTGACCCCGATTGTTGTTGTCTTTGACCTGCTGTGATCCATTCGGGGATGGTGAGCAGTTGGTTTAGTAGGTAATGAGCTTGATGATGATGTGCTTACGGGATGGGAGGAAGAGTTACCACGAGTTCATGATTAGCTAGTTGAAAGTAGTTGACATTATGTTTTGAGACAGTACTTATCTTTACAGTTGTTTTGTTAGAGACGGTTGTATCACTAAAGCATTATTTATTAATAAAGGTACTTGCATTGTTTATTTGATGTTCACTACCTCGGTTATCCGAGATGGTAACGCCTCTATATGCTAGGGTAGCCCTTGGTAGGGTACTCCGGTATGTCGGGGTGTTACAAAGTGGTATCAGAGAGACGATCTTGGCACCTAAAACCAATGAATCAATGAACCGTGTGTCAAAATAAAATGAATCCGGTTAGGAGTTACTTTGAGCTACCGCAAGGGCTTGGGAGACGTCCCAAAGCCGCCTGATTGCCTTTGTAATTACTAATTGGTCACCATGGAAGAGTCAGGATACGTTGTTGTTGTTTATGTGATATGATATGCATGTTATGGTTGGTGTGAAAGTATGAAAGCATGATAGCATGATGAACTTGTATGATGAGAAGGATATGATGAGTTATACGTATACATGTTGAGCATGATGGATTTTTTAGTTATTCGAATCGCATGATGAGTGTTTATACAGTTTAAAGGATGATATGTGCTGTTAATAGAGCCATGTGTAGTATAGTTACGAAGTACATGATAATAGTTATAAGGAAAAGGCATGCGGTTAGACGTACAAAATCGATTCTGGCATGACTCGATCGAGTAGAGGGTGACTTGAACGAGCTAATGGTAGCTCGACCGAACCACCAGTGACTCGACCGAGCGAGTAGTTTACATAAAGTTACAGAAGTCCTGTTGTGGACTAGCTAGGAACAAGCTAGGAATAGCTCGACTGAGCTAGGTCTGGCTCGACCAAGCCGGTAGTGGCTCGACCGAGCTATTTTTCATGTTCAAATCTGCCAGATTCTGGTCTCGAGTAGCTCGACCGAGCCAGGCTTGGGCTCGACCGAGTTAGCTCCTTGGGCGTTCTTTGTTATTTTGAGCCGTAGGCTGTATGCTTACGTTTCTTTCCTCTATCAGCTCAAAATGCCGCCTAAAAGATCAGCAGCGTATCTCAAGGCTCAAGAGATGAGCGCATACCAGGTTGCTTGGATGATCGAGCAACATGAAGCTATGCTAGAGGCTCTCAAGAATGGGAATCGGGAGAAGGAAGTGGTGGTGGATGCTGCAAAGATGAGCACCACTATCTCTCGCTTCAACCCAACCACCTATGAGGGTACCGAGCTACCTCAACTGCTCGACAATGTTGGAGTTAGTGTCCTTCACAATAGTGTGTTTACATATTAAATCTCATTTAAGGAATATAATCGGGAAATTTACATTTAGTAATCCTCGTCAGTTGATTAACGTAAATCAATAACGGTTGGCTGACTAGAGTTTGACGTTATTGTCGTGTGACGACGGTGATCAACTGACCCCTTTCGGTCACACCTAAAGGAACGAGCCCCAATTGTTAACTAATTAATTGTGTGTGACATAGTTAAATTAGTCCCTTGATATTATTGACTAAAAGTCAATYRCAWGTATKATTTAGAGAGATATCGAGTTGTGAACTCATGGCACGGTTATTATTATTTAATTATCCGATAATTGAATAATAAATCACTTGAGACGAGAGTAAATAATTAAACGGTTAATTATTAAATTCGTACTAATTAATTGATGAGATTAATATTAGTACGTAAATTATATGTGTAGATGTACACGTATATTTATAGAGTGTTACTGAACAAATTTAGACGGAAATTACTTAAACATGAGACGATGTTTAAATAATGTTTACGCGTATTTGTGCGACAAATATTAACGCGTAAACATGAGCATGGGATGACGGAAAACGTAATAATTATGCCCATGCACACTTTTACAATTTCCATATATTTGTTCTATTCTATGAATGATTTCTATTGGGTTCAAAAAACAACCCAATGGTGCTCCCTCTCTCTCTCCTTTTACACGGTCACCTTACCAAATAATAAGGAGATTTTTCTCCTTATTTTTTGGTTCACACTTTTGACAAAAGAAATTGGTTTTTCATCTCTCTAGAAAAATCTCTAAAAATATTAGTAAGAAAAACTAAGAGTTAGTTTATAGAAATCTAATATTTTCTCTCTAATTACTAAGAGTTAGTAACAACAATATTAAGGGTAATATTAGTAGTATATAGTTATAATACTAATTATATTTTGGGTGCTTGTTCTTGGGTGCCACTTAAAGGAGATCTTCTCTTTTGAAGATTTGTGTGGAGGATCTTGCCATCTATTATAGATCAAGAACAAATTAGATAGGAGATCTAATTTGTGCCCATATTTACCATTTCACAATGTAAGGAATTTGATTTCTTCTCTTCTTATTTTAATTTAGTCTTAATAATGCATGCAGGGTGCTTAGATCTAAATTTAATTAAATTGATAATCCTAATTAGAGAGGTCTAATTAGGGTTATGGACTTTCAAGTGTTATCAAGAGCTATGGCTAGTATCATGCATGTCATTTTAAGCATCTTTTACATATTATGAGATAATTTGAAAAAATCAAAAATGGTGTTAAAAGAGGTTTTGGCACGAAATTATCAAACCATGTATACCTAATGATCTCAAAGTGTTTGTGGTCAAGTTTGGTGATTTGTGGATTCATTTTGCTAATTATTATGATTTTTGTACAAAACCGAGTCAAAAATGCTGTATTTTGGTTAAGAGTTAACTTAAAATAGTTAGACTTTGATTCGGCCTTTGAAATTTTTATATGATATTTCTTGAATATTGTATGCTTTTCATGTAAAATTTTGAAATTTGATTTGAAGTTTTGCATGTTTATTGGTTTTTATGAGATAAGAATCAATAAAAGCGATTTATTTAATCAAATATTGATCCGAAAAGTTCCAGCCCATGAAAAATTTTGGTACATTTAAAAATATTTTTTAAAAGTTAAAAATGAAATTTAAAGGTCCATTTCATCATTTTTGATGTTTGTGGGTAATTAATGGTTCAAAACCGATAAATATCGTTCTATTTTTACATTATTTTTACTCGAATTTTTGGGGGCAAGTTTTTGACCTTTTTGGGTCCCTAGTATAGTTCCAGAATGTTCAAAATTTTTGTTTTGAATTTTCATAATTATTTTAATAATATTTGATTTATTTAATAAAAGTTATTCGTTTACCAATAAAAATTAGCAAATAAAATCAAATCATGCTAATTATTCTCAAATGAATTAGTGGAGACTAATTTTTTTGAGGTATAAATCTTTTTTAATAATTAGTATGAGCTTAAATGAGATTTAAGTGTTGATTAATGATTTTTAATAGTTAAAAATCGATAAAATCCGCAAAAACCGATAAAAACCAAACATGTAATTGTCGTTAGACCTGGCAAAAGTATACCGAATCCGAAAAACTGATCGAAAATACCTGAATCGACACCCGACCGTACATCCGAAAGGTATAACTGAATTTCACCCCGAAACCTGAATCGACCTGAATTGATTCGAAATCGAACCGAAATCGTAATATCCGAAATTGACCCAAAATCGAATAAACCTGAACTGTTCAACCCGAATTGTTTTAATCCGAACCGATATATACCTGAACCGATTTCAACCCGTAAATTGATGACTAAAACCCAACATTGAAAGCCGAAATGACCCGAATATACCTAAGTGTCACATCTAGGGTGTCTTTTTGTACATGAGTGTCAGCCTTTTGACGTCAATGAATTAATATTAAATCGTAGTTATAAAAAAAACATTATTACTTTTCTTATAAAAAATATTTGTATTTTTCCAATGTTTTGAATAAAGACCTTATCCCTTGACATCCGATCCGAATATGACCTGACTCGAATCTCATCTGCTCTGATATTGACCCAACTCGAACCTTATTTGCTCCGATATTAACCCGACTCGAACCTGAACAGACCCAAAATATCTACAACCGATTAAAACTGAAAACTAAATCCAACCTGAGTTGAACCGAACAGAAATCGGAAAAAAGGATAAACCGAAATTGCCCGATCCGAAAGAACCCGAACCGAAACCGATCTGATTGACCCGTTTGCCATCTCTAATTGTCGTGTGTGCAAAAGGGCGATTTTGGCATATATTTTACAGCATTTTGAAGCATTTTATTTATGTTGAATGAATGATAGTCATTTATTTAAAGTATTTATCCTTTTGTACCTAGTATGGCCTAGTTATTTTAATCGTTATTACCCGAAATGTATGGGAATAACGATTCGGTTGTAATTTAAATACGATCTCGTATCGTCCGTTTGTAATTAATTAATAGATTTTATTTATTTTCATTTAATTAATGTATAATAGGAAAAGCTATGTAATTTGTATAAATAGTTATTTTACCGGCGTTTCCAAAAGACGGAGTTTCCCCGAGACGGAGCATTTCTTTGAAGGCGTTCCAATGAAGAGGCAAGGGACCAAGGAGTTGGTTTCCGAATTTGTAATAATCTAGTTATCTTTATTTAACTAGGTGGCCATACTAGGAATATTTTATATGCTTGCTTGCTTTATTTTTCCGCTCATGCCAAAATCGCCGCACACATGCATTTTTATTTTTCTCGATTGTCAATTCACGTTATTTACATTCGCCAACTTAGTTCACTTAAAAGGGAATTTATGAATAATTTGACAAGATCTCTCACATATGTAAAATTGAGATTAGCCTTACCAATTAGTAACACCTATGAATCCTTTGTTCATTAGAGTCACGCTCGCCCAAGCGGGGTGTTCTCTTTTTACCTTAGGTAAGTAGGGTCATAAGAGTTATCACACGCCAAAATTGGTTGGACTCAACGGAATATTAAGACGGTCTTGTATTCCGGGCTAGTAGATAGATTTAAAGAAATCCGTCGACCAAGAGTTCTAGAGGTAGAATTAGTCAAGCGTTGACTTACTGAATTTGGATGATTATGGGATGTTTCGCCCAAGCGATGCCTATTTTTGTCTAAAATTTGGATCTTGGAATCATTTATATAATTTAGTGGGAGATCATTATATAAATGCTTAAACTTGTTAAAGTTGTTTACAAGTATTTTAAAACAATGAATGATAATATTTCGTTATTTTGTTGTAGCATTTTAATTCGCAATGACAACTTCAACGAGTCCATCGACCACTCCACTAGGCAAATACTCATGGCTAAGGTCCATAATGGACAAATGTACTCTAAAAGAAGATGGTAGTAACTTCATTGAATGGGAATCCACCATCAAAAGTGCCGCATTATCCGATAATGTGCTTGCTCACTTAACCGAACCCCCTCCCATTGAGCCCGGTGCAAGGGCCTCTTCGGCGGTAAGGACCGCCTATGATGACCAT
>JAGPOY010004052.1:2915-15301 GCA_018983105.1 Silene uniflora | reverse complement strand
CCATCTTGAGTTGATACAACTCCCACCTTAAACATAGTCGGTTGGTGAGCGACTTTGACGCATACATGCCTTGTAATTTCTCTAACAAGGCCCTCGGCTCCTTCTCGCTCAAAAGATTGTACTTAATCTCCGGTGCTACCGCCAACCGTATCATACTCACGGCTTTCTTTCTCTTTGACTCCCAATCAGACGCACTCATCTCTGACGGCTTAGTCAATTCCAAAGCCACATCAAGACTTGTCTGAACCAACAAGTCTTCAACTGTGCTTTTCCACACCATAAAATTCATCTTCCCATCAAACAATGGAACATGAAATTTCTCGGCCATCTTACTTACAATAAATAAGTTCCTCCCTAAATCGGAATCTCTCACATCTCTCCAAGTATACAGAACCTTCGGCTCTGATACCACTGTTGGGGAAGTGTCCTGTAAACCCGGTGCGGGAAGTGTCTCAACCAACAACGATATTAGGATTGAACACAAACAACAAACGTAAGTAAGGGGAAATAAAATGACACCACAATTTATCACGTGGAAACCCTTCTAAACTAAGGGAAAAACCAAGGCTCTCTCGACAAATTAATTCACTAATAAGATATTACAAAGTTCTTAGAGTACAATCACACACTTGTATTGTCACTCCCTCTCAAACTTTATCCCACTCTTATTCTATGTAATGGATGTTGAACACTCTATTTTCTCTCCTTAAGAACAATAAGTATTCTCACCAATTTATATTAATTTGTCTCTCCTTTTTGTGTGTATCAAAACTATTACCACCAATAGGTTTTTATACTACACAATTCTCAAAACTTCTAATAACTTATTAATTTTTTTCATTAAAACAATTCAATAACCTCTAATGCATTATATGTTCCATCTTGCAAAAACGTAATCAACCTACGCATTTGCACTTGAAACATATACACACATTATTTCATATTTAATGTTAGGAGTTTGGGGAGATTAACTCAACAGAAAGCGGTTTTTGGAATTGAAAATTGGAGGGCTGAATTTGTCATTACGACGGCATAAGAATGATGTTTTTTAAAAAAAAAACGGGAGTTTGAAATCGCCATTACAACGGCATGGAAATGAGTGTTTTGATTTTGAAACGACACGGGAACGGACTAGGATACATAGCACGTAAGCACTCACGTTCATCATGTTTTGCTCAATGCTAACATGGGTTTTGACTTGATAATGATGGTTACACAGCAAGCTAACACTGCTCGATTTTTTTGGTAGGGATGCCTTTCCAAACAAAATGTGTAAGTTCGACGCCCTAAGCCCCGCTCACGTAGGAAATAAAAGCCCTTGATGAAAACAAAATGTGTGAGCATCAATGGTGTTCTTGATACAATCAAGATTCAAAACACGGGGATGAATAAACTCACACCTACGGGACGAGCCAATTAGTTGGTAAAGGTTAGGTTGTGGACCCGGATAAGGAATGTAATACTCCATGTGAATCGAACACGTTATTAGGGTGGGGTACTTGTAACACCCCATTCTTACTCGACCAAATTAATGGGAGAATGTTACCATCTCAGTCTCCCGAGGAGGTGAATCGGAGATACAAGCAAGAAACATTTAATAGAAATGTTGTAAATTAGTGATTACAAACCACAAACTAATAAACAAAAAAACACTACCCCAAATAAGACCATCATTAAGAGTCAGATAATGCAATTACCGTTTTTAAATAGAAACATGGAACCGTTAGTGCAACGGCGGTTGTTAAATATATACCACGGATGTACAAACACGCAACCGTTATATAACATCAATAACGGATCTATAATACCGTTATCACAACTCATGAACGGTTATAAAACTGTTGTTAAATATATTTATGGCAACGGGTATACTTTTGAGAAACCGTTATTAAATTTTAATAACGGTGCCAAATCCGTTGTCGTAGTTTTCTATTGACAACGGTTTAGTGGTACGAAAACCGTTGTTAACAATTATAAACAATAACGGATCATTTCGTTATCTTATTTAATTTAATGTCAAAATTTAACGACTTTATTGCAAGAAGAACTTCTGTCATATTTCCAGATTGACAACGGTTCCTAACTGTTATCCAATTCTATTGATGATACATTGACAAAGGTTGTTTTTAAATAAAAAACGTTGTAAAAGTGTAGAATTCGACAACGGTTATAATTCGTTATCAATAATTTTGGCAGTTTGAATAGGAGATAAAATATGTCAACGGTTATTTAGCTAAATAAAACCGTTGTCAAATTATTGTTTACAACGGGTTGTTTATAACCGTTATCGTTTTTTTGTAATTTTTTTTTAAAATTAATTCTAGCAGCTGCTGAAATGCTATTTTTTCAGCAGCGTTTCCAGCAGGTGTGCACTGCAAAAATTCAATCCTATATCAAAATTCAGAATATTACACCGCAATGATCAATTAAACCCAGTTCTTATACAGTTGTAACACACCCATATACCGGAGTACCCTACCAAGGGCTACCCTAGCATATAAAGGCGTTACCATCTCGACATAATCGAGGTAGTGAACATCAAACAAACAATACAAGTACCTTTATTTAATATAATGTTTAAAGTCATAAAACCGTCTCATAACAAACAACTGAAAACATAAGTACTGTCTCAAAACATAATATCAACTACTGTCAGCTAGCTAATTATGAACTCGTGGCAACTCTTCCTCCCATCCCGTAAGCACATCATCATCGAGCTCATTACCTGCTAAAACAACTGCTCACCATCCCCGAATGGATCACAGCAGGTCAAAGACAACAACAACCGGGGTCAGTCAACTGAGCATAACAGTAAAGATAATCAATCTCAAGCGGAAGCAAAAGTAACTCATAGCCAAACCATTACTCAACTCCAACACCCTTTCATTTCCAACTAACTGACTACACAGCAAGTTGTGTAGCCCTGCCAGATTACCGCCGCAACGATAATCCACAGCGCCAGTGGGGGACCGCAGCCTTGCCCACCAAATCCCCGCTCAATGAGCGAACCCAAGTCCTTAATGTGCACATCCCTCTTGGTTGCGACACCCAAGAGACGACAAAGGGGCGTGAATCACCTCTCACAGTGACCCACTCAGCCGGAACCGTATCACAATCACCATCTCATCAGTAACTCCAACAATATACGATAAGCAATCAATCACAATATGCAACCAACCATGCAATCATATCATATCGTCTTACAGGTATAAACAATTAATTGAGTAGGAATATCCTACCTTATTTGCAAATCCTAAATCAAGCAATCACATCAATCAATCGCACAATCCTTCCTCTACGAATCCGTCACCTAATCATCAATATGCATAATCAATACCAAACCTTAACATCCCCTAATCATAGATTAGGGTTCATAACCGATGTAAAACAATTACTCAAACAAATCAGATGACTTACCCACAAGATCTAGATCTCGATCTAGTGTAGATCTGAATCCTAGTCCTCGAAGCAAAGTACAAAGGAGAGAAGCAGTGTACGTCGCTTAGTTTTTCTCAAAAACGGTTTTAGAATTAGAATAAAATGATTTAAAACCAAGCTTCTGCCTTTTATACTTATTGCTCAAAAACCGAAAAACCAACCCGTCAGACCGTCGGCTCGGTCGAGCTAGAGCCAGCTCGACCGAGCTAACCCCAGCTCGGCCGAGTCAACCTGACTCGGTCGAGGTACTACGTTACAAGAACTTCTGAAAACGTAACGAATTACAAAGTAAGACCCTTCAGTGACCCAGCTCGGTCGAGCTACCCCTAGCTCGGCCGAGCTACTGATGATCAGAAATCCGTAGTATTACAGTCTTTCCTTCTTAAAAACGAACTTCGTCCCCGAAGTTCACACATATACCTATAGCGTGGAACAAAACTCAAAAACAAAACTTACTCATGTGATCATATCCTACCCCCCTTAAAGAATTAAGGTTACGTCCTCGTAACCAAACATACCTGATCAAAGAGATGTGGGTACTTCTCGCGCATAGCATCTTCTGCCTCCCATGTGGCTTCCTCCACCTTATGATTTGACCACAACACTTTGACCAACGTTGTTTCGCCATTTCTTGTTTTCCTTACCTTCCGATCTAGAATCTCGTTTGGACATATGTAAGAGCTTCATCCAATTATACATGCTCCATCTCCAAAACATGCTTCACGTCTGGTATATATCTCGTGAGTTGCGAAACATGAAATACATTATGCACCCGATCAAGTGTAGCAGGTAGAGCTAACCGATAAGCTACCTCGCCCACTCGATCAAGGATGTCATAAGGTCCAATATAGTTTTGGCTCAACTTTACTTCCTTCCAAACCTCATCACACCCCCCTTATTGGTGACACTTTCAAAAGAACCTTGTCTCCAACTGCAAATTCCACCGCTCGACGATGTAAATCTGCATAACTCTTCTGTCTATCTTGAGCTGCTTTCATCTTCTGTCGAATCATCTTCACATGTTCAACCATCTCTTGTACCATCTGCGGTCCCAAAACTACGGCTTCGGCACTGTCATCCCAACAAATCTGACTCCGGCACTTCCTACTATATAATGCTTCGAAAGGTGCCATGCCAATACTGGTATGATAGCTGTTATTGTATGAGAACTCTATCAAATCCAAGTGATCCTCCCAGCTACCCCCGAATTCCATGACACAAGCTCTTAACATGTCCTCCAAGGTCTTGATAGTTCTCCCCGTTTGTCCATCTGTTGCTGGGTGAAATGCGGTACTTATCTTCAAAGTAGTCCCCATTAGCTCTTGTAGCTCTTGCCAAAATCGTGAAATGAATCACGCATCACGATCCGAGATCCTTAAGCACTCCGTGTAATCTCACTACATTCTTCCGATAGCCCTTCGCCAATTGGAGCTTACTCCAAGTATCCTTCATTGGAATGAAATGAGCTGATTTGGTTAAGCGATCCACGATCACCCAAATCATATTATTACCTTGTAACGTCCGCGGTAATCCCACAATGAAATCCATGGAGATTGACTCCCACTTCCATTTCGGCACATCAAGTGATTGAATCTTACCTTGCGGCCGTCGTTGTTCACCTTTGACCCTTTGACAAATCAAACATCGTGCAACAAACTCCGCGACATCTTTCTTCATTCCTGGCCACCGGAAAGTCTTCTTTAAATCCTTATAGAGCTTATCTCCTCCCGGATGGATAGAATATGGTGTACAATGAGCCTCTTTCATAATCATCTCTCTCATGTCTTCGTCAGCTTGAACACACCATCTGTCATCGAATCTCACACTCCCATCCGAGTGAATAAAAAACCTTGTCATATTCGCATCGCCAATCTTTCCTCTCCATTCTTGAATCTTAGGATCAAGAAGTTGCTTTTGCTTCATCTCCGTATAGAACTCAGGTTTTAGGGTCAAACGGCTAACTTCATCGCCCTTGCGAATCATGTAAATATCCATCTTGTTTACTTCATTCTTTAACTGCATTAGAGACAAAGATGTACACAAGGAGTGTATACTCTTCCGGCTCAATGTATCTGCGACCACGTTAGCTTTTCCTTCCAGATAGTCTATCTTCATGTCATAATCTCCAATTAAATCCATCTATCGCCGTTGTCGCATATTTAATTCCTTTTGAGTGTGGATGTACTTGAGACCTTTATGATCCGAAAATACCTTAAAAGTTGCACCGTACAGATAATGTCGCCAGATTTTTAAAGCATAAACCACGGCACCCAACTCCAAATCATGTGTTGGATAATTCTCCTCATACGGTTTAAGTTTTCTCGAGGCATATGCGATTACCTTTCTATTCTGCATTAGCACACACCCCAAGCCATTCTTTGATGCATCGGTATGAACTTCAAAATTCTCATCCCCTTCTGGTAGAGCTAGGACAGGAGCTGTTGTCAAACGCTCCTTTAATGTCTGGAACGCTGACTCACAACTCTCATCCCAGTGAAATTGACTCTGTTTCCTCATCATTGCTGTCACCGGTCTTGCAATAGTAGAGAAATCCTTCACAAACCGCCTGTAGTATCCGGCCAACCCCAAGAAACTTCGAATTTCAGCTACATTCTTCGGTGCTGTCCACTTGGAAACTGGTTCAATCTTTGCTGGGTCAACTGAGACATCCTCCTTTGAGATAATATGTCCCAAAAAGGACACCTTCTCTAGCCAAAACTCAAACTTCGAGATCTTTGCATACAAGTGGTGATCGCGTAGTGGTTGCAATACCACTCGTAAATGCTCCTCATGCTCTTCTTTAGTCTTTGAATAGACCAATATGTCGTCGATGAAAACAACCACAAACTGGTCCAAGTATTGACTAAATATGCGGTTCATCAGGTCCATAAACACTGCTGGTGCGTTAGTCAATCCAAAAGGCATCACTACATACTCATAATGTCCTGATAGGCTATCGCACACCTAACAAAAATACCCTTCGGTACAACAAATAAATGTAGTATTTTTAGGGGTCGAATCCACAAGGAAGCTAGGTTGTTCTATTGAAATGCTATGAATAGATTTTATATCTAAGTCGATTTAATTGGTTTGTTGATTCTAATGTCGAGAGACGGGTGTCTAAACCCTTAGCAATGAACAATGTTTTATTATATCATATTAGTCATATGCATTCACAATTGTTACATGTTGAACCGACTTCCCTAGATGTTTTTATTATTATTGTTTTATCTTAATCACCAATCAACAAACAAACCTTTTAAATCGACTTCGAAAGAAAAACTATTCATAGCATTTTAATAGAACTACCTAGCTTCCTTGTGGATTCGACCCCTAAGAATACTACATTAATTTGTTGTACCAAAGGGTATTTTTGTTAGGTGTGCGATAGCCTATCAAATTTTAGCGCCGTTGCCGGGGAAGCGCGGTTTTTGTTTTATTATCTTGTCGTTTTTCTATCTTTTGTCTTGGGGGACTCTTGTTCCTTGAGACCGTTACTTATATTTCCTCTAGTGTTGTCTTATGCCCAGGTCCGATCGAACCGGAGAATTGTTTCCACTTGATCCCGAGCCCGAGAGAACTTTGCGGAGAAGACTACGCTACGCGAGAGAGGTTTCGGAAGCTACCACACTTGCTCAACTAGAATTGGTAAGAAAGTCTTATTTTGACGATCTACAAATTCTAGAAGAGGAAGAAGCTTCTATTTCTAACACCCCACAAAATCCATCACCACAAAAGTCACCACCAAATTCACCCATTTCACCACCACCTCCACAAATCACAAAAATGGTGAAATTATCCGATCATTCCGAGCCTACCACGGCAATGCTACCAACCGGTATCAACACCACCCACATAACCGCCGCCAATTTCGAAATAAAACCGGAGTTCTTAAACATCGTGGAGAGAAGGCAATTCGGGGGAAGTCCTTTGGAGGATCCCGATTTGCATGTGCAAAATTTTTGTGACTATTGCTCTTTAATTCGGCAACCCGATGTCACACAAGATCAAATAAGGGAGATACTTTTCCCTTTCTCATTGAAGGATAAGGCAAAGCTTTGGATCAATAGCCTTAACCGTACCGCGTTGGGAATCACCGATTGGCCAACGTTGGCTCTTGCTTTCTACAAGAAGTACTTTCCACCAGAGAGGACTCAAACTCTAAGGAGCCAAATCACAAGCTTCCGTCAAAGGGGGGATGAAAGTCTCTTTGAAGCTTGGGAAAGGTACAAGGAGTTGCAAAGGCAATGCCCACATCATGGGTTGGACGCTTGGTTTCTCGCTATCACCTTCTACAATGGGTGTACCGGTGAGTCACGCCGAATCCTTGATTCCGCTAGCAATGGGAGATTTGATCAAATTGACACCGATCTTGCTAATCCTACAATTGAGTCCATGGCAATCCACGATGCTCAATATGCCAATTCTCGAAGTACTCCTACCAAAGGTAATCATGATTCCTCCGATAATTCCGTTTTACTTGCTAAAGTTGCCATGCTTGAACAACAATTGAAGGCTAGAGATGCTATGTCTACAACTAGCCAAGTCATGGTTTGTGAAGGGTATGGAAAAATGGGTCACGGAGTGAATCATTGCGGAGCTACTCCGGCGGAGGTATGTGCTTACCAAGCTATCAAATTCAATCCTTATGTTGTCAAACCTCAAAATAATATCCACTACAATCAACAAGTCCCTAACAATTATGTGCCACAAAATCAACCACCACTTTACACCCAACTCAACCAACCTCAAAATTCCCAACAACCTAATGGTCACAATGCCCAAAGGGAAGATGTGCTTATAACGTTGGTGAGTCAAGTGAGCCAAATAAATACCAATCAATTAGCTTTGTTGGCTCGGGTGGACAAGGGTGAACAAGACCATAGGGCTAACTTAGCTCGGATAGAAAAAATTGAACAAGAGCAAATGACCATCACCAAGTCACTTGGGAATCAAATGGCTCAATTGGCCTCTTCCATTTCCCAATTACTATCACAAGGAGGGACGCCACATGCCACGGTCAATGCCATTAGTTTGGGGAGTGATGTAAGTAGTGAGGAGCCATCCATGACTTTGGATGATGATGATGAGGTTGGCAAAGGGGAAAAGCTTGGGGGAGATGTTGAGAAGGAGGCTAGCGAAGAGCCCATTGCCAAACAAGTTAAAGAGAAAATCCCCACATCAAAGGTGAAGGAGCCCGAGGCTCGATCCAAGGTTCAAGTACCATTTCCTCAACGCCTACCCAAGTATCGGAAGAGTAGGATGGGTAAGTTCATGGAGATCATTAGTCAATTGCAAGTCAATGTGCCTTTTGTTGACTTGATCAACCAAGTCCCCTCCTACCACAAGTTTATGAAGGAGGTCCTCAATAAGAAGCGGTCTCTTGATGATGTTGAGGCCATAGCTTTCGCCGGTGAGTGTTCTACACTCTTGCAATGTAAGTCTCCTCCTAAACTTCAAGATCCCGGTAACTATTCTATTCCTTGCACTATAGGCACATACCTAATTGATAAGGCCCTTTGCGACCTAGGTGCTAGTGTAAGTGTCATGCCCTTCTCCATTGCTCAAAAGCTTAATTTGGGTGCCTTAAAAAGCACTAATATCAACCTACAAATGGCGGATCGCTCAATGAAACAACCCCTAGGTATGCTAGAGGACGTTCCCGTCAAGGTTGGCAAATTTTTCATACCCGTTGACTTCCTAGTCCTAGACATACCCGAGGACTCCCACATCCCAATTATTTTGGGTAGACCATTCTTAAACACCGCGGGAACGGTAATAGATGTGAAAAATGAGAGGTTAACATTGGAGGTAGGGGATGACCAAATCACCTTTAGCAAGAATAACACTTTTAGGAGCCCCATGTCATAAGAGTCTTGTTGTTTAACTAACAATTTGGATTCTTATATTGCTCCTACTATGAATCAAGCTCTACTAACAAATTCCTTGGAGGTAGATGTTGTGAATTGTGTTCTTGTAGGTGATGATGCTATGGTAGGCAAGGGGAAAGTAGATGCTAAGGAGCACTTTGATGATGATCCTATAGAAGACTCCATGGAGGGTACTAAAAAGGATGGAATGAGGCGTGCTAGGAGGCGTTCACTTTGGATGAGGAGAATGAAAGCTCAAATGCAAAAGATCCTTGGAAGTAGCCGGTCAAATGATAAGGATTGATCACTCTCACCATTTGCGTCGTGCGGGACGTTAAACCAGCGCTTCTCGGGAGGCAACCCGAGCTTTATTTATTTATGCTTTTCAATTTCCGCACTTTATTGCTTTCTTAGTTGTAGTAATAAAAATTTTAAATTAGCTAATGGTTTTGAGTTGTGTTTGTAGGTGTTGGAAGAAGACAAGAAGGTCTAGTTGATAATAGCATGTGGTCCCAAGTTGCAATCCCGTTCGGGGACGCAACCAAATAATTTAAGGAGCTAATTATCAAACGCGGAGGAAAGTCAAAACCCGTGGAAATGGTCAATCTCGATCGGGATGACCTTGTCCCGATCGGGACCATGTGGTTCTATGCTCTTTGTGTCATTGGTCCATGAGTATTGGTAACAATACTTGTCGGGTTTGCTTCTCCTTCCTTTTTCTCTATTTTTCTTCCCTTTCAAACACTAAAACACACTCGAATCATACCATTCACCCCCTTGTCTATTCTAGCTTGGGGGAGGTTAGCTAGTTTAATATGTATGTTATTTATTTGCATTTTAGTGTAGATTTCTTGCAACCCATTAAACATGCCTCTTGTCCTTATGTTTGAGCCATTTTTATGGTTTTGAAATCACTATTTATTGACACATTGAGGACAATGTGATGTTTAGCTTGGGGGGAGAAATGCATTCACATATAGTTAGTTGCATTTAGGTAGAATTATGAGAATTTTTGAGAAAATTTTGAAATTTTGTGTAAATCCTTGCTCATTTCTTTGCTTGTCCTACTAATGCCCTATTGTTTATCCTTTTTGTGTCTATAGCTTTGACTCTACTTTATTTGACGGGATTATGCAAACATGGGGATGTCTTGACATAGTAGGTGGATGACGAATTTTGGACTAAGTAAGCTTGATCTTGACTTTTGGCAAGCTACAAATGGTAAGGTAGAGTCTCCTTAAGACCGATGCATCCATATCCGGTCTCGCTTAGGTGAGTAGTAGGTCTCCTTATGGTGTGTGTTACATCAAAACACACAAGTATGGTCCTCTATTCATATCATTTAAGCATTACTTTCATATTGCATTGCATTGTTGAAGCCATTCACATTGATAAATTTGCCCATTTTCTAGCCCCTTTCACATGTTCTTATTTTCCTAGCTACATATAAACTTGCCTACCTTTGTCAAGCTAGTAGCTATATTTTGATGTTGGGAAGCTCAAATTGGGATGATTTTGAAGTTTATATCATTGTGAGTGAAATATGGAAGTTGAAATTGAAGCAAGAAAGAAGAGAAAGAAGAGAAAAAAAAAAGAGTTAAAAGAATGAAATAGATGAAAAGAAAGAAAGAATGTCGAAAAAGCAAATGAAAAAATTGAAATATATATTTGATTGCTTGAAAAAAGAAGAAGAGTAAGAATTTCTCATTTTATTATCATCATATCTTGGAGAAATATCTTAAAGGTTTGTATTGCAAAAGAAGTTAATCTTCTACATTGGGAATTTGGGATTGGAATTTGAGCATTTCTATGGTTTTTGTTGCTAGCTTGGCTAATAACTCCACAAATCCATAACTATTTGTCCCCTTATTACCCATGTCACATATAGCCTTCTTCTAACCCTTTTTGGCTTCATTCTTGCTTTGCATTTTTGATTGTTTGGCTTATGTCTTGAATGTTTACCATATTAGATTGCGGGCACATGTTTATAAGTTGAGGATAGTTGAGTGTTTATTTACAAAAATTGTCCTTAAACACAATTGAGTTTGAGTGCACCGTAAGAGTCCAAAAGTCAAAAGATCATGCAAGAGCCAAAAAGTCTATTTGAAGTTATCCATGCTACGCCGCCATGTAATCTCATCTATGTTTTGCTTCTCCTTATGCCCATGTTGTTTAGGGACGAGAGTCATATACTTATTAGTCATTTGGAATTGCATGTAAGGGATGATCTTGCTTGAGGACAAGCAAGGACTTAGCTTGGGGGAGTTTGATAAGTGCAATTTATATAGACTTTTACCCCTATGTTAGCTCTTGTTTTGCATTGTTTTATGCACTTATCTTTAGTGTTATGGGCTAATATTTGTGTTTCTAGCTTCTTTTGCAATATTGACATGTTTTGTAGGATATAAGCACAAATGTGCTAAATACTACAACAAAATGAGCTAAAATGCTACATTAGAAATGCAAGGCTAAGTGGAGCATGAAGTGTGGACTTGCTTGGAGAGTTTAAGTGGATTTAAGTGGCAAATGATGGATCAATTTACATGTAAATGTTAATTGGAGAAGTCAAGCCCAACATTAAAGTCAAGCAAGCAATAAAGACAAGAAATGGAGCAATGATATTTATAATATGAAATGGACTAACTAATTCAACATTATACAAAAATGAAGTCAATCCCATATTATAATGTCAAAGGGGAGTTAAGGAGATTAAGGATTCCATGTAACACCCCGTCATTTCAAGACCTTTATTTTCGCATTAAAAGTAATATTTTAATCAATTTTAATTTAAATAATTAATTATCGAAAATAATAATAATATGAGAAAATATAATTTTGTTTTATTTTTAAGTAAAGTAATTATTTGAAATGATTTAAGGTTGTTTAAAAGTAATTCAAACTTTATTTGAACATTTTTCTTTAATAAAACCGATTTCTAGCAAAAGACGTCAAAACTCAATTTTTCCATTTCGAATATTCGTCAGGTTAGGGGATAGTGAAATAGGTCATGTAAATGCTTAATCTTTTAGTAAAAACATGTTTAGAATCTTTGGCACAACCGAAATCGACGACCGTTAC
>JAGPOY010004051.1:0-12390 GCA_018983105.1 Silene uniflora | reverse complement strand
TTTTTGAAGGTGGTGTTTGCAGAAGAGAGTTTTTTAAAGGTTGTGTTTGACAAAAAACGCTTCTTTTTAATTCAAGAGATAGGGTTGTAATTTTACTCTATTTCTTAAATCTTTTCCAAAATAGAAAGTAGGACAATAAAAGTTGGATGGAGAGAGTAATATTTAGGCAAAATGCAAAAGCAGCAACCCAGAAAATGAGCAACAATACAATTGAAGCAATTTAAGAAAATGTACACAAAATTCAAGCTCCTGAAGTAAAGCTTCAGTTGTCATTCCAATTTAACAATCAGCCACATTGATTGCATGACCGAAAACGTTTGCTCATTCAAGAAAAAGCTCTTGATAAATTATGTATGATGACATTTGTGGCACAAGCTCATCACAACTTTACTGCATTGCCAAAAATACAACTGCCTTTCGTCAATGCAAATCCATTTCAGGTAACCCCAGACTGAGTAAAGCTCAAACCCAGATGAAAAGCTGATTAGTGTATTAATAATTTTCCTTTGCTCGACCTCCATCATCTGATAGATGACATATGACACAGCAGATTCACCTTCAGTATTTCTACTCAAATACTCATCATCCATGTGGCTGCATTCTCTGAATCATTCCTGTTGGTTTTCTCTTTTTATATCGTCTGTGAAAATTGACTTAGTTTCATCTTTAATTATTATGTTTTCCTTTTCAAGTTTCTAAGCCCACTATGTCTGAGAAGGGGACATTGATCCAGAATATGGATATTTGATTTTAGCTAGCAATAAGATTTTATTCTTCTGAGAAAGTTACAGAGGTGCAGGGGTCTGTTTTAGCCCGTATTATTCCTTTTCAGCAAAAGAGGATAGAATATATGTGACTTGGCATATGTGCTGCATCAAACGTTCGAATGGTAACTGGGGAGAAACCATCATCTATTTTTTTTTTTTAAAATTGAAATAGGTTTAGAGCCCTCTTACCTTAGCAATGCCTCAAGGTCTCCTGCCTACGGCGCGTTAAAAGGGAATTATATATACGAAGCCTTATCCCTGATCTATGTTTACTTAGACTCGGTTACAAGTATCTCGCACTGGGATAGAGTTTATGGTTTCAAAATATTGACAAGTAGTTGTTAAGGCACAAACTCCATTCATGGTGTTGACTAAAGAATTGGGTTGTTGAACTGCCGAAAGTTAGGGGACGTAACAAGCATAGAGAAGTGGAGGGCATTAAATGTGAACCGATTATAGTAGTCCACTAGAGTTATACTCTATTAGAGTAGTAGGACGTCATTTTCCGATTTGGTACAAGAGCTTACACATATTAGAAGTATAGTGCTTGCACTACAGGCCTATAAACATTCTGCTCTGTTATATATAACATGCTTTCATTTGGTTGAGAATTGTACATGTTTAATACTCCCTTCTATGAAAAAAATCTTCCCATTTGACTTTTTAAAAAATGTAAAAGTCTATTATGTAACACTAAAATATTAATTGTCATAAATACTCTTTCATAAAATTATAATTACAACAAAATAATTAATATACATATGCAAATAAATATAGTAAAAGTGTCGTCTTGAAGATCACGTCAAGTCAAGTGGGAAGTTAGTTTTAAATAGGAGTGAATACTTAAGTTACTGTTGATCAGATGGTGAAGTAAATGATACAAGAGTTGTTGATCTAAGTAGCTGTACCTTTATTGGCCATACTGTCTTGTAGATAGTTGCTACCGTTTATCAGTGTGTTTAGCTCATTTGTTATCTGGAGCCTTTTGTGCTATGCTTGATTGCAAAGCATGATGCACCTTGCTCCAATAGCATTAAGCCATTAATTGGAGGTGAATATGGCTTGATATCTGATGCTACTGTCCACTTTACAGTGACTTCTATAATTTTCTTGTTTCCATTGGTTTGTGAATTATAGTTGGCCCTTCCTATTATATACAATTTCTATTTGGTACTAGTGGAATTCTCTGTTATTGACAAATTATGTGATGATAATTTAATGATTGTTATTTTCACCTTTCAGGTTCCTAGGAATAGGTATTGGGGTTTGCATCCGCCACCAGCACACATTGAAGACGTCGTAGAAGATGGATTATTGGCTATCCAAAGAGCAGTTTTTTTGAAGAAAGCAGGAGTAGACATTGCTATAGATACCCAGTTCCTTTTGAACCCACCAAGCAGGGCTGATCTTTTGGAGTCTGCTTTGAAAAACCTTGTTAGGTAAGAGTCTTCTCTCGCTTTTTCTGTTGTTTAACTGCAAAAAATTCACGGGGCTTTTATCTACGTGGGGTGTTTTTTTGCGGGGATAGGTAGTCAGTAATGACACTACGCCTAGATAGTTTTGTGCATTCCAGGTACTGGATCTAGGTTACATGGTTCGATGTTTGGTGGGTCGGGGTTACAATGTGAAAAAATTCTCACAAAATAGCCGTATCCAACACTCGACGTGTCAGACGCGACATCCGTGTTGGAGAGTCAGGGTAACACAGGTCTGAAGTAATGTTCTAGACCAAGTTATTGCACTAGAGAGCTGTAAACCTTAAAAATGATCGTGGGCTGAGAATTACCCCTTGCTTGGATAGAGGGTTCTAGAGGGAAATGGAGGGAGACAATCTCCCAAGTTCGTATCCAAAAAGCTCTAAGGACTAATGGTTTTTAAAAAAAATAGTAATGAGAAACTACCTGTTCCGCATTACTTACAGCAAGCGGAACAATGGCTTGTTATAGATCTTGATGTCACTTGTCTTCTTTCAGATTCTTTTGGTGACTTCTTATGTGGTGCTTGCACTCTTATTTTTCCTTTCTTGTAATTTTTTTTGGATTTCGTAAAAATGATATACGGAGTATAATTTATTCCTGCAACACTTGACTTTCTTCCAGGTATCTGCAGGCTACCCGGAATAAAGATCTTCAACAATCAGTAAAGGAAGGAGTCGACACGCTTCTGATGTACTTGTATAGATCCTTGAATTGCCATGAAGAAATGGAAAAACTTGCTTGTTCCGAGAATAGCTGTGTTGTAGTAAGCATCTTTTTTTCATTTTAAGCTTATATCTTTCTATTAGAAGTACCATGATAAGTTTGTTTTGAATGCCGTTTTTCCATCTCTGGATGAAAATATGATAAATATGAAAATATGATAAATTTTCAAAATATGATAAAAACACGTTCCATTTAGTAATGGAAGTCTCCTATAGTGTGAAAACTATTACCTTGAAGATAAAATTCTAATGGAGTGTTATGACTGAAATTGGCATTAATCTAACATATATTTAATTGGAGCTAAGCATAAATACAATTAATGTTACAAGGTTGATTCACATCAAGGACCTCTTCATAGTATGCACTAATTTCAAAAAGTTTGTTTCAAAGGTTGGTGGTCTTTCAGGAATTTCAGGTTTGATGTGTTAACTTTGTTAAAATTACCTAATACTCACCTAAGATGAATCAATTCAACTGTCTGATTGACTCCGAGCTTTCTAAGAAGGCAGTGTTTGCCTCATGAAATTGTCATATTTTTGTTAGTTTGAATTTTTTTTTTTTTTCGTGTGTAGACTAAAGCAGTTCATATATACATTGTGTTTAATGATTGTATCTTAATTCCCAAGTGCCTTTCTTCTTTTATTAAGTATGTTAGATTAGATAAAGACCTCTCTTCCGTAAATTTATATGAGCACCAAAATCGGGGATCAATATATTTAGGCAGTTCAGCATTTCTTTCACAGTGTATGCTGTATGTTCATGCTTCATATGTATATCAGTTCCACAATTAAAGTAGATGTTGTCTCTTACAAACATGTAGAGATTTGTTTGTCTAGTTTTGCATGCTAAAACAAAAGTTTTTAACTTGTGAGGCGATTCCGTCGTACTACCACCATACTGCCCTAGTCACCCTTCGAAATTAGGAAAATCACCACTATTTTATTCCCTTACCTATGTTAACTAAACAAGGGTGAAAATCAATGGGTAACCTATTCCTTTCGTTTCCTCATCCTTGCATAATTCCATTCCCTTTCCCCTCCAACAACCAAACACCCCCTAAGTCCTTCTGATTCTCTTTCCCTTTCCTGAACGGCTGAACCAAAAGCCCCTCTGTATCATCTTCTGAAAAACTCTCACTCACATGAAACTTGTCACTTGACTTTTTCGGGTCAAACTTCAAAGTATAAGAAAATATACTACAAACTATAATATTATGCTAAAATATTTAAATCAAATATCTCGCACAAAGTTATACTTTGAACAGAATGAGTCAATATACAGATGCGAGAGTAATGGTCAAAGTAGCATCTTTGAGATTGTGTAAAGCCAGATAGGAAGTTTAATGTGAGGTAAAGGGAGTATTAGAGAGGAAAGGTGGGAAAAAAGGCTTGAACTGCATGCGGTAACTCAGCAAGTGTTGTACGTGGACCCTATGATGCTCAGACTGGGGTAATAAGATCCGACATGCCTACTGATCCGAGTGTCCTGGAAATATCATAATCAAGAACTATAGTCAAGAACTCGGGGACACCGGACACGTTTTAGAAGGATTCGAACTCCTGAATCTGGTCTCTGCTAAGTAAATTCGTACCATCTGTTGTAAAATAAAAGCTTAGTATCCTCTTCCCTAGACCTGCCAAACAGGTCAACCGGTCAGGTCAATTTCGGCTTTGCAGCCTTTGGGTTGGATTAGGCCATTAGGGTTAGGCCGGTCATATTGGTCCGGGTAATTTTCGGGTCAACTATTAACCAATGTGCACAATAACATTCGAGTCGGGTTATATTGTGTCGGGTCAATTCAGGTTCGGGTCAAGATTGGATCTTGAGTTCGGGTGTCGGATCGGGTTATTCGAGTCGGGTCATTAGGGGTCAAGACCTCTTGCCAGGTCTACTCTTCCCCATGTGAACCCATTCCGCTTCCCTGTGCATTCTCTTTCATCCTGCGCTCCTATTCTTTCATGGATTCCAAAATATTTTTTCATCTCCCAATACATTTATACATCTTTTGATTTCCACTACTCTTTTTCTTCCACCTTGGGTTGTTTAAGAATATGCGCGGATAAGGATGCACTAATTATTACCAAAGTCATGAGGAAGGAGTTTGCCTGCCAAGGCAGATGAGGAAAGACTTTCAACTAGTACTATTGTTGACAGAAAAGCCTCCCAGCTCCATCGGAACCGTACATGAGTGCATTTATAACAATAGAGAAATGCATCTTATCCATGTAATTAATGGATTCTCTCCGACTTTGATCAAAAGATGCATAAAGGTTCCTATCAATAACTCTAGACTTGCCGAAAAATGTTAACAGCAAATAGCACACCCAAAAAAATGTTAATAACCAATGGCAGTATGGCACAACCCAAAAAAATGTTATGAATCTTTTCAGAGAAATATTATGTTTATTAGCTGCAGTGAACTAGTTCACCTATAACACTTAAGATAGTTCACTTTTTGAAGTCTTGATTAATCAAAAGCATTTAGGCTTTGATGATACTTCTTGGATATGACCTTACCAGTCGTATTTTCAGTGCAGGAGGAGTTGGAAACTTTACTAGAAGAGTCTGGGCATCTGAGAACCTTGGCTTTCCTTTATGCAACTAAAGGCATGAGTTCAAATGCTTTAGCTATATGGCGTATTCTAGCGAGAAATTATCCTCCCGGCCTGGATCAAGAGAGTGCTAACACCCACAATTTAGATGATAGATACTCGATGCCAGTTTTCAGCAAGGAAACCGCAGCAGCTGAAGCTTCTAAAATTCTTGAGGAGTCAGCTGACCAAGATTTAATCTTACAACACCTTGGATGGGTATGTCATTCTTGTCTAATTTTGATTATGTGGGTATAGGATTGATGGCTTTGACATCATTTTTTTCGTATTACTTTTCTCTAGATTTCAGACATCAGTGAAGAACTTGCTGTTCAAATTTTGACTTCCCCAAAACGGGTCTATTCTCTTCCACCTGGTAGGTAATCTTGAACCCTACCTATCTCCATTGCTAATGGGCAAACTACAGCAATATCTGGTCCTAGGTCATTGAAGATTATGGATGTATGACTTAAGTATTTTGGAACTCCGTTCTCTATTTTGACGACTCTGTAGCTTATGATTAACATTGTATAAACGGTATCAGAAGTAAACATTTACAGATCGATATACTGTTTATTTCTTACATTTAGTCACATAAGCACTGTGGTTACTGATGCTTTCTACATTGATTCTGCTATCAGATGACGTGATTGCAGCTGTTGATCCTCGAAAGGTCAAGATCCTTCAAAGGTAACAGGAACGTTCATTTCATGCTGTGTTGTCACTTCGCATCGGTTTTAATATTACTACATTTTGTGTGCAATGTTAAAAGGCTTTAGGATCTGGTAATGACTGTTGATAGGCTAATTTTCCCTCCACAACGCCTCTCTTATTCTCTCTTGTGATAGAAATGGGAAAGTCATTTACAAAGTATTCATATAGTGCTAATTCATTACATTCTTATGCAACAACAACAAAGCCTTGTTCCAGAACGTTTTAGGGCTGAACAAACATAGACCACCATACATTTCATCACGCCATCACGGTAAAGTTGATAATTTTCCTAATAAATAGGAAGAACCAGGAGTGACCTCTGTTACTTTGACTTGGGTACGAGTCTCGGACACGGGTACATATCCAAGTGTCGGATTTGGCGTGACTACAATTTTGAGACACGGGGACCCTGTCCTAAAACGAGGATGGCTGTGGGGACGTGTCTTCAATGCAAAAATAAACTTCTAAATTTGAAATATTTCAATTTTTATGAGTATAATGGAAAATAGTTTGACATATAAGATGTAAAAATCATTATAAACAATACTAAATGCGTTATAAACCTAACTCTCCTCTACTTTTGATGTGCGAGCCTGACTAGTTGAGCTCACCTAGGAGAATTGTCGGGCTAATAAGCGTCGGGTATGGAATCCATGCCAATAACATGTCGTCTCGTGTCGGCACGAGTACGGCCCGAAAAGTGGAGTTGAAGCAACATAGAGCAGGATCCATGTTCTGCAAATTTACTTTTGAAAGCATAATCTTGGCACTCAATCCAATTTCTTATGAAATGACCCACTTAGAAATTTAGCCTGTTTTTAGACTGAGGAAGGAACGCCAGAGGAGTCCATAATGAAAATTGAAAAGATAAGTTGGTGGATTACTATGTTATTGGGAGGTTATTGTTGCTGTTTTATGTTCTCGTACAATATGCATCATATATTGAGAAGTTGTTATGAGATGTTAGATTCTTATGTTAACTTGCAACTGTTAAATGAAAGTAACATGTTAATTTTGTGCCTCGAACCGTATTTCAGCTTGCTGTATTTCTTGTTATTTGGGCAGATTTCTGCAGTGGCTGATTGAAGATCAAGACTCTAGTGATGCTCAGTACCATACATTATATGCTCTTTCCCTGGCCAGATCAGCCCTTGATTCTATGGAATCTGAGAATTTTCTGCAACAAGCTGATTATAGGAGCTTGACAGATTCAAACATGTATAGTGTGGTAAGTAACACACTGCCCGAGAATCAAGTCAGAGAGCGACTTCAAATTTTCTTGCATTCGTCTGATTTGTATGACGCTGAAGATGTCCTTGAGTTGATTGAAGGCTCAGAATTATGGCTTGAGAAGGTATTCAGAACTATATCTTTAAGCCTTGTCCTAGGAATTGAATCTAGTATCTATTGAGTAACTGTTCTTGATGAGATTGGACCTTGACATGCAAAACAGCAGGACATTAATTTGAAGTTCTTTATTACGGAATATATCTCTTACATACTTGCTTTCACCGGTTCCTCGATCAACAGTGTCTGCGCTTTATTCAGCTCATAATAATCTGTATTTTGCTTTGGTTCTGACTGAAAGTGAGAACTCCTGCACTTTTAGGAGAACAGTGAACTGTACTGACTGCAGGGATGTGTGAGTGGACTGATTTTACCTATCCTCTTTGGCAGGCTATTCTGTACAGGAAATTAGGTCAAGTAACATTGGTTCTACAAATTCTAGCTCTGTGAGTACCCTTTTTAGTTAATATGAGTTACTAGTTTCAAATTTTAAACATTAAGCAAGCTTTTTATGTCATCGGACCCAATATCCCGTCTTTGTGGTGGTGACGTGTTAGATTCTTAGTGCTTTCTTGTACTACCTTTGTTCAGGCAATTGCACAACCTAATTAAGAATTACCTCACACATTTTGAGAAATGAAGTGAAATGGCTTCTAACGGAGTAACACTGGGATAGTTTGTAATTTCAGTTCCGACTCCTTATTCTCTGACTCCTATTTTCTTTTAACATTATTATTATTTTACTATAGAAAACATGTATGTGTGAAGCAGAGGGGATATGGGGCTGGTAGATTTTACATGGTCTTCAGGTTTCATGTAGCTTAGGTCATGGGGAAAGGGAACATGAATAGGTAAGTGTCAAGTTGCCTGTTCAAGTTGAAAGCTGTTCATACAGCCATCAAAAGGCCCATACTAGCATACAAACGACAAATGGGACTGAAGCTTAAAGATAAATGATTTATAATTGACTATGTTGGTGCTTTGTGTTTGTGTTTGTGTTGATTTCTTGTTAGCCTGATACATTTTAATGTTTTTAATCGCACCTGATTTCTATCAGGAAGCTGGAAGATAGTGAAGCTGCTGAACAATATTGTGCTGAACTTGGCAGATCAGATGCTTATATGCAGTAAGTGATCCTTGTTTAATCAGTTGCTGATATTTGAAGATTCATGAGAAATTAGTGTCCATAGAGTTATATTCTTCCACGTTTTGATTGCAATGTCATGCATCAGGTTGCTTGACATGTATTTGTATCCCCAAAATGGTAAGGAGCCAATGCTTAAGGCCGCTGTTCGTCTTCTGCACAATCATGGTGAATCTCTTGATCCTCTGCAAGTTCTGGAGGTATTTGACCTGAACTGCTATTTTGTCTCAAAGTTAGATATACAACAAGAAGTCAACAACATCAAAGCCTTAATCCCAAATGATTTGGGGTCGGCTGATATGAATCATCCTTTAGAACCGTCCTTGGGTGATTGAATGCTAAAAGATAGAAAACGAAAAGTGAAGGAAATGGGAAGGGAAACATAATACCAAAGTCAAATTAAACTTATAGGTTTGAAAATAAAAACTCAATTTTCCTTTTTAAAAACTTAGGAATTTAGATCTAAAATACAAATTAACAACACTAGTTTTGAAAATAGAAATAAAAATTAATGTTTCGGAAAATCTTAAAAGTAACAAAGTATGATTATACAAAAAGTTTGTAGGTAAAATGTTTGATAAATCTGAGAAGTAGACAAATAATCAAATAGTTCAAATAAGAATAGTTACTAATAAGAAATATTTTTGTTTCTGAATTTTTGGCTTCTCTTTTGTGCATAATTTAGATTTTTCAAATCAGTCTCCGCGTGATGGTCATTGGACTGCACTATATATTATTTCTTCAACTCAGTATACGGTTGTGGTAACCTACAAAACATTAATAACTCGATCGTGATACAGCCGCGACCAATATATGTCTATGCTTTTTTGCAAAATTCGTAGACCTGGCTCCCTTTCCTTTTTAACTTTTTGTTTTTAGTTAAGAAAAAATGTGTCAATATAAATGTGAAATGTGCGGTGAACAAGCATACCATCTCCCCCCATAAGGTGATAGCTTGGTTGTGTTCAGTGAGTGTGAGAAGGATATCCCTGTAATCCTAGCTGCCTCATTGCATGAGAACTCTCAAGTGTCAAGTAACTCCTCTAATCCCATAAAAAATGGTATAAACTACCTTTAATTTCTTGTCTGCAAACTCTATCTCAGATTCTTATCTCGTTGAGTAGACCTTCTTTCTCACTTTTAGATCAGACAGTATTAATCTCTAACACGCGACCCCCAATCTCAGTGGCTACTCCTATTGGTATCTTAAATAAAGAACACATGAAGATATACTTGGCACACATGATGAAAGAAAAGTGATCCTCCCTCATATCCTTCCTTCTATAGATATGCCTTGCATACACGTAAATGTTCAGCAATCACGTGAGTGGTTTCAATCCCACATCCATCCTAGGGAACAAAAGATTTCAGTATATTAAATCAATATTAGCACCAGCTGCAAACAATTTTTTTAAGCTAACGTTCACCTCAAAATCCAGTCTGTGTGTGAAGAAGAAGATTGTTTACATCCGGCCTCTTGAGTACAAAAATCTTCAAAATACACTCTTCTTAAACTGAGGGAGTATATTTTGTCAGAGTATATAAAAATAAAACAGTGATATTGAGGGTGTATATTTTGATAACTCTTGAAAGTGCAACACTAAGGGAAACATTTTCATGTTGGAGTTGAGAAACATGCAACATTCCTGTCTATCTCAAAATCCTTAGACAACAATGATGTCAACATTGACATTTTCATTTAAATGGAAAATTTGAGGATCTTCTTGTACGCTCGCTTACTATTGACAAATGGAAGAACTTATTTCAATATTGGTCTTAGTGAATAGAGATGGTAAATCTCTTTAGGAGGACCCTTGATCTCTAAATCCTTATCTTGGTCTTTTTCTGCCTTGATTTGGTTATGAATAGAATTGGACACACAATAACATAAGTCCCATTTAAGGTGCAGCTTGTCTGTTGGAGTTTTGGACTATGGCACTCGTGAGAGCTAATATCAATGATACAATATCTGTCACCGGCCTGTTAATCTGTCACTGACATATTTAGTCCTGATTTATGCCAATGCTGGTGAAACAATGCTTCTGCTCACTTGTATTTTGTCACTGTGCTATTGCATATGCTCTCCTGGCTTGGGTGATTCAGTAATGGTTGTTAGCAACGGCTGTTTAACGGATGAGCCATAATGAAAAATTGCACGGAGAAGATTTCTCATTGTCTGACTACTACTTCACAATATAATAAAAGTAGATGTCTCGTACCTTTCAGGATGCATAAAACTTGTATTTTTGAAGTTGGATTATCTTTGTGGCTGTTAATGTAATGCTGCTGTCTTCATATGTACTTATTTTCCAATTCAGGTCATCAGAAATCAGTTTGTAAAATTGCTTCATTTGTTATGCAGAGATTGTCTCCAGATATGCCCCTACAACTTGCTTCAGAGACTATTTTAAGAATGGTCAGAGCTCGACTTCATCACCATCTTCAAGGGGAAGTATGTCTGACCAAACTTTTCTATCATGTTGATATGTGTGTGCATTTTATCGTGTAAAAATTGTCCTAGCCTTCACCGTCCATGAACGTGTAGGGTTTTATGGAACTTGGTTTTTCTGAAGCTGAGATAACAGAAATTTCCAAATACCACTCCCTCCATACTTTATATTTTCTTCCCACTTGTCTTTTCAGAATAGTCATTGACCAATACTCCTCCCATCCACACCAAAGGTAACACTTACTTATTTGGTCCATCCAAATCAAACTACCCATTCCATTTTTGGTTAAATTTTTTTTTACCAAAGACTCTTCATACACCCTCCTTATTTACACCCTATGTCATTATGTTTTATGACCCACCCACCCACTTTATTTACAAGTGGACCCTTCTTAGTTGACACAAATCACACAATTACCCTTACTTTTTCCACTTTTAATTAAAATTTGTGCCCAAGCCCATGTTACCTTTGGTGTGGATGGGAGGGAAGACTATACAATTTTTTAGTGGTTTTCTATGCAAAGCTTGGCCAGTACAAATTATTATAACTCAGTTCCGATTCACGCTATCAATCGGTCATCTTGGCCGTTTTTTTTTCCTACTTTTAATTTACCAAAGGTAAGCCCGGTATCACACTGAAATCTTGATGTTTGCATCATATATTTGAAAGGGAGTGTGAATCACATATTTTCTTCATTGTGGGTTTGCTTATGATCTCCAGGGATAGATTGTACTTCTAGAAGAGAGCTTGTTTTGATTCTTTGGTCGGTTTCTGTCAAATTAAATTTGTTTGGGATGTGTTATAGGCAAGGGTGCGCTACATCTTCTAGGCCCGGATGTAGTGAAAAATTTGCAAGGGTTGTTAGGTCGTCGCCCGAAAGCGGCGCGCCACCTCGAAGTATGGGTGTGGTGTCAAATGGGTTCGGATCCAGGAAACATGGTCAAGAGCGGGTAAAGAAATCAGGGCACGGCTTTAGGAAGGGTAGTACCTTACGGGTTGGTACTTGGAATATTGGATCTTTGACCGGGAGATTAGCTGAGGTAGGGGAGGTCATGAAAAGGAGAAGGGTTCACATAATGTGTCTACAAGAGACAAAGTGGGTCGGAGATAAAGCAAGGGTGGTAGCGCCATGGGGTCATAAGCTTTGGTACACGGGTAAGGAGAAAAGTCGTAATGGAGTGGGTATTGTCATTGCTAAGGATTATATCGATGATGTAGTAGAAGTATCGAGAAAGA
>JAGPOY010004049.1:13379-25771 GCA_018983105.1 Silene uniflora | reverse complement strand
ATATGTATGTGTATGACTCGTTGCTGTTACGGCTGACATGAGACGCTATGTGTTCCGGCTGAGTGAACCAACATCGGGAGATGGTTTCACGCCCCTTGATCGCTCCTTACGACTCTCCCGTCGTAAGGAGGATGTGCACATTTAGGACTTGGGTTCTCGCTTACTCCGATAAGCGGCTGAGGTGACAAGGCTGCGGTCACTGGCTGAAGGATATTGAATGTATGGCTACCGGCCGATATGATATCGGATATAGCTGATTAACCAATGCTATTGTGATAAACCTTTGTGTTACCTTGCTATGACTTGTATGCAGATGACTGACCCCGTTGTATTGTTTTTGAACCTGCCGTGATCCATTGGGGAATGGGGAGCAGTTGTCTGACAGGTTTGTGCTGCTGCTGTCTTGGGAGTCGGGACGGTCAAGAGTCGATCTTCATCACGTAGCTGCGTCGGATAGAGTCATGTGGTCTAGACGAGTTGCACCTTTTCTTCATGTAATAGCTAGTTCTTGTACCATTAAATAATTGATGTAATAAAGTAACCATTATTGTTCATTTGATCTTCACTTCCTCGGTTCACCGAGATGGTGACACCCTTGCCCAACGAGGAAGGTCCTTGTTAAGCCTCTTTATTTTTTTTTTTTGGGAAAAGGTAAGTATATTGATAATCACACAAGGGGTAAAAGAGTTCAAAATACAATCAGCCTATAATATACATCAAAAAATGTAGGAACGAATTAAACATTACAAAACTCAAGACTTAAAAATATCATCAATCTGGGTAATCCATGCCTTGTCATTATGCTTCATAGTACTCTCATTCAATCTCAGGAATCTACATTTAACATCTTTGATAACCTGCAAGATAACTGAGCGAGGAGTCTTCACTAAACCACTTAAACGAGCTTCATTTCTCACCAGCCAAACAGCATAGATTAAGGCAACATAACATGCCCCCATAAAACGTTTCTGCAATCTTGACAACTTCCTGCTTCTGGAGAACCATACTATCATATTAGAGGATAGCTTGATCTTCATGAGATTCTGCAACAACTGAATACACTGCTGCATATAAACACAATCATTGAACAGATGCTGATGATCTTCAGGCAGAGTACCACAGATGTCACATTCTAGAGACACATTCAGGCCCATCCTAGCCAATCTGTCTTTGGTTAGTAATCTTTTATGCATTACAGACCAAAAGATAAATGAAGACTTAGGAATGTTTAAACCATTCCAGCATAGATGAACCCAGGGAACTAGAGGATGGCTCATTCTCAACCAATCATAACCTGATTTAACAGAATAGGCATTCGAACTATTGAGCCAAGAATCATTGGTATAGGCTTGCTAAAATTTGGACATAACTTGAGTAATTTTCCTCCAAGACCAACTACAATCAGATGAGGGAGAGTAGTCAGTCCAGTGGGTGTCTTTCATATAGACATGATTGATCCACTTAACCCACAAATGGTCCTTCTTTTGAGCAAGCCACCAGACGTACTTTCCCAGGAGGGCAACATTCCAAATCTTAAGATCTTTAAGCCCCAGACCTCCTTCCACTTTTGGAGAACAACAAGTAGTCCAACTTACATTAGGAGCCTTCACATACTCAGCTTTCCCACCCCACAAAAAATTGCTGCACAGGGAATTGATTCTCTTTATGATGTCATTAGGAATAAGAAAGATTGAGGACCAATAAGAGTGAAGGGTGGACAAAACAGATTGAACAATGGTCAATCTGCCAGTATAAGAGAGGTGTCTAGTCCCCCACCCTCTTATCCTAGCAGTAATTCTATCAGTGAGCTTCTTGCCCTCTTCCTTAGTCAGCTTCTTGAAGGAAATGGGAACTCCCAAATACTTAAAAGGGAGGTGACCTCTAGTAAAGCCAGACACTTGAAGAATGTTAGCAATATGTTCATCAGCCATACCATTAAAATAAATATCAGACTTGCTCTTATTCATTTGAAGCCCAGATGCAGCTGAAAAGGTAGCAAACCCCCTCAACAACCACATTATAGAAGTCTCACTGCCTTTGCAAAACATGAGTAAATCATCAGCAAAAAGAAGATGGTTGAGTCTAAGATGGCCACAAAGAGGGTGAAATCTAAACCCCTCCTGCTGAGAAACAGCACCAAGAATCCTTGATAAGTACTCCATACACAAAGTAAAAAGCAGAGGTCAGAGAGGATCACCCTGCCTTAAACCCCTTTTGCCATTGAAAAAACCAAATAAATTCACATTAACAGACAAAGAATAGGCAGGAGAGCATACACATTGCATAATAAGGTGAGTGAATTTTCTAGGGAAATGAAGAGCATCAAGCATTTGTTCTAAGAAAACCCACTCCACAGAATCATATGCCTTCCTTAGGTCTATTTTAATTAAGCATCTTGGGGAAGCAGATTTCCTATTATAAAGACGAACCAAATCTTGGCAAATAAGGACATTTTCCACTATGTTTCTTCCTTTGACAAAACCCCCTTGGTTAGGATTGACTATATCAGGTAAAATCTTAGATAGCCTATTACACAAAACCTTAGCAATGCCTTTGTAGAGAGTATTACAACAAGCAATAGGACGAAAATCTAGGACACTCTCAGGATTATCTTTCTTAGGAATAAGAGTCAAGGTGGTAGTGTTCACCTGCCTAAGTAATTTGCCAGAAGAGAAAAAATCTTGAATGGCATGGACAATGTCATCCCCCACTAAATCCCAGGAATCTTTATAAAATTGACTGGTATAACCATCAGGGCCAGGAGATTTAGTAGGAGACATAGAGTAAAAAGCAGATTTGATCTCACCAGCAGTGACAGGGGACAGCAAAACAGATTCATGATCCCCAGAAATCAAAGGGCCAGTATTGACAGTAGGGAGATGAACATGAGTAGTTTGATGATTAGAGCCCAGCAGAGAGTTGTAGTAATCCAGGAAGGCATCTTCAATAGCATTTTCTGTAGAACATAAGTTCCCATGTTGGTCTTTAATACTCATAACTCTATTATGGATTTGTCTGGATCTGATTTGGGAAAGAAAAAATCTAAAATTTTCATCCCTAAATTTCACCCAATCAACCCTTGCCTTTTGACACAGAAAGCTATGATGCATCTTAGTAAGCTGCCTATAAGAAGCAGCAGCTTCTCTCTCAGCAGCAAGAACATTAAGATCAGCAGGACACTGATGCATCCTAATTTGAAGCTCTTCCAAAATAGTTTGAGCTATCCCAACACACTTGCCAATATCAGAATAGCCATTTTTGTTTAGAGTTTTTAGAGGAGCCTTCAAAAGTTTCTGTTTAGTAACCGCACAGAACATAGGAGTACCCTTAATAGACTTGTCCCAAATGGATTTGACCACCCCTTTAAAATTTTCATCCATACTCCACATATTGTAGTACTTAAATGGAGGATGCTTTCTAGTCCTACCCAATCTCCTAAAGCAAACAGAGGGATTATGATCAAATAAACCCTCAGGAAGGAAATGAACATAAGAAGAAGGATACAAGTCCAACCAATCCTCATTAATCATAAATCTATCAATCCTAGAAAATCTTCTGACAGAAGGCATTTGTTTGTTGTTCCAAGTGAAAAAGACCCCTTTCCCTTGAAGATCATATAAACCACAATGATAGACACACTCTCTAAAAGGCTCAATTTCATTCCAAATTACATCACTCCCAATCCTTTCATTATAGTGTAAGACATTATTAAAATCCCCACAAACAGCCCATGGACCAGAGTGAGTATCATGAAACAATTTAAGAGAATCCCACAACTCAGACCTCAGCTCTTCTTCATTAAAGCCATAAACAACAGAAAAATAAAAGGACTCTCCAAAAGCTATTTCTTGAATAGAGGCATGGATGACTTGAGCATCCATATAAAGAACAGACACTACAAACATTCCAGGGTTCCAAATAAGCCATACTCTTCCCCCATGATGATAAGCACTATTATTCACCCCTTGCCAATGATTACCAATATCAGACAAAACAGCAGAAAAATCATTTATTTTGACCTTAGTTTCAACCAAACCATAAAGACCTATATTATTTTGATTAAGAAATTTCCTAACATCTAGCTGTTTATTTTTATTATTAATGCCACGAACATTCCAGCATCCAATATTATTCATGGCCATTAATATTAGGAGGGGCTTCCATCTTAGCATTCTCTTTTTCCTTTCCTTTAGACCTCACAGACACTGCCTCAGCATAGGATTTAGTTGGAGAAATGTGTGAGGTAGAAGCAAGTTCATGTCTACTCACTTGTTGTATAACAGAAACAGGAGTGAGGAGAGAGGAGTTATGATATGTCACTCCCCCAAAAGGAGCAGGAGTGGGTATATGACTAGAAGAGGGAACAGAAGGAAGCCTTACTGCAGGAGGAGGCACTCGTTTCACAGGTCTCCAAACTTTCTGCACCTGTTTCTGCAAAGGTACAACCTTCTGAACCTGAGATACTACACGAGATTGTTTTTCACGCTTAAGACACATTTCCTTTGTGTGACCAATTCCCCTACATGTCTGACACTCAGTAGGTTTCCATTCATATTCAATAGGAAAAGAGAGATCATTGCCTTTCTCATCCATGAAGTTAAGGTGATCAGGAAAAGTTTGACCCACCTCAACCTCTATAAGTAGACGTGCAGACCCAAGTCTAGACTTTCCTGCAGTATCAGGGTCAATTCTCACTAATTTCCCAATTAAGCCCGCTAATTTGGACAAACATTTATCCCTCCAAAACTTGAGAGGAAGACCACACAAGTGAACCCAGATGGGCACATGACGGACTTTTTCCTTCTTCAGACTATCAGACTCAGACCAAGGTTTAACTACCACAGGCTTATTATCAAACATTGGAAATCCCTGCTTAAGAATCAGAGCCTGACTTTCAGCAGACGGAAACCTCACAAGGAACACTCCATTTGGAAGAAAGGAAATCTTATCATATTTAAAATCCCCCCAAATGTCATCTACAAAGGTCTTAATCAAATCCGGATGAGGATTCCCTCCAAGAACATAACAAATTACAGCCGTTTCCCAATACTTGAGTTCAGATGCAACATCATCCACACACAGCTGTAATTTGGGCATAAAAACTGAAGGAGAAGACTTCTTAGGAGAGGATGATTTTTTACCTGAAACAGTTGTCCAACCTTCTTCAGATTCAACAGGAACAGTAGACTGAATTTCAGGAGCTATCACTAAATTATCCAAGTCAATCACCGGAATACCCACAATCTCCGCCATATCCTTCGTTTTTTGCGCTTCACATGACTGCGGAATCCGCTGAAGTCCATGGGAGAACTCAGGTGAATCCATATCAAAGCCAAGACCTTTCGAATTTGTAAACGAGAGACGAATCTTAGCACGAGATTTAGTTTTAGTAATTTTTTGAGATTTATGAGATTTTTTGATGGTTTTCCTTGCCATTTTGCAGTTCAAACCCTAGAAATCTTAGAGAGAAGTCAGACGACATCTCTCTAAAAATCCCATTTTTCACTTTTTATAATAATTGATATTATAATTAGCTAATTAAGGCTCTTTGTTGGTTGGGGGTGTTACAGACTAGACTGGTTCATTTAGTTTGGATCGACCCAGACTGGATACGTCTAGCTCCGGTTCGCCGCCCATGCTTTTTGAAGTTTTGGTTTTCTTTCGATCCAACGTTGGTCAGTTTGGTCAATGAGTATTGTCATTCGATAATTAGAATAATTTTGTTCGGATTACTAAGCACAACTTAGTGGATAAACTTCTTTTAAATTACTTTTCACTTCGAAAGGATTAGAAGTATAACCCTTGACCACTTGTTTAAGGGAGAACTTTGGTTTTTTTCTTGCAGTTTTTTGATATAATTTAAGGTTCATTGTTTATGGAGAGATAGTATCGTTCAACTACACTTATTATCGTATTCGATTATAATACCCCATTTTCCATTCATGCTTAATGAATCTCTTTGAAATATTGAAAATACATATTTAAATGCCTCACATCACCCATGGCCACTAATATTCTATCAAGATTATATTTCTCTCTTTTAATCGTTTGGTTGTCACTCTAAATGTAGGTGAATTGAAAAATCTCATAAATTCGTAAACGTATAGTTGCTTGGTTGCCAAAATCCCATTATTAAAATAACCTCAAATTAAGAAAAGGCTAAGGCTCTGTTTGGCAAAACTAGCTGAAAAGCTAGCTGAAACCTGAAAAGGTACCTGAAAACTGAAAAGCTAACTGAAACCCGAAAAGGTGACTGATAAGGTAGCTGAAAATTAGAAACTGATAAGGTAACTGATTATACAAAAAATGTTTGGCAAACTAGCTGAAAAGGTAGCTGATTTTTAGCAAAATGACATAAAAAGACATAATAAATATTTAATATTATAAATTGAAGGGGCAAATAAGTAAAATGAAATAAAACAGGTAGCTTATTCTCCAAAAGCTACTCTATGTAGCTTTTCATTTCAGGTAGCTTATTTAGCAAATAAGCTACTTGCCAAACACACTCAAAAATTTCAGGTAGCTGGAATTTTGGTCAAATAAGCTACTTTAGTCAAATAAGCTAGCTTATTTGCCACGCCAAACAGAGCCTAAAATTAGAACCTTAAATTAAATTTTAATTTACTTTTTTTCAGTTAAGCACCTCGACTTTTTGACTTTACAGTTACGGAGCTAAAATCGTGTTCCGTGGTTATATAAACCTGCTACACTCCTCGCCTTCTAAACCCAATCCTTAGAATTTCAATACTTCAACCTTACATGATGCAAATCATGCAACGCATGAACTTTACAACGTTAATTTGTCTAGATAATGCCCAATTTGATGGGATAGAACTTAAATCTAATTTAGTTTCGATTTCGCTATATGTTTCCTTCAATTGTTTTTGTCTTAATAATATTAGTGTATATCATAAAAGGCAAAAATGAGGCGATTATTTTAGGATCAACGATAGAGAGATAAAAATGAGACGGCAATACAAACCAAAGCCGTATATCATTATTTGGGTGTCATCAATGGATGCAAGAATACAAATCTCTTAGTCCAATCATCTACACAACACGTAACCACTTTCAATCTCTGTTTAATGTGTCACGATAAATAAAGTAAACAATATAAGGATTATAGAGATTATAGGGATGACAACAAATCATTTTGTTGCTCCAAGAATAACTTGGGCATATGATCTTTTCAAACGGCTTCAATTGAAAGTTAATTACTAATCTAAACTCCGCCGTCTTAATAATACTCGTCGTCGCTGTTAGATCATCATAATCTTCTAATTCCCATACTTTGATTCTTGGATAATATTGTGCTTCGATCTGAGCTAGCTATATGCAATCGATTTCGACTTACTCCTAGCACACTAATTCGCGACTTACTCGTCCTCTTTGAAGGATTCGTTAAGATTAAAGGTTAGGGCTGCCATTAATAATTTAGGTTTGTATTGGATGGTGTATTAGGGTTGTTGTTTGGGAAGTCTTATATTGAGGTTATCAGCATATGTATTATGTTTGACCTTGCCCGTATGAATTACTCACGTCTCAATCATTTATTTACATTTAATTTTTTTTATAGTATTGAGGATGTGGACACTAGTAAATACGGATTGACGACTATTTTAGGATCAACGATAAACAGAAAATGAGGCGACAATAGAAAACAAAGCCGTATAACATTATTTTGGTGTCATCATCAATAATGGATGCAAGAATACATATGTCTCGGTCCACTTATCTACAGAATAAGTAATCGCTTTTAATCTCTGTTTTACAACATTACATCGATAAAATGTGTCCTGGTAAATAAAGTAAACAATACAAGGATCATAGGGATGACAACAAATCACCCGGTCGCTCCAACGCCAACTTTTAATTGGTGGGAATATACGGAAAATAGGAGGCATGATCCTTTCAAAAAGATACGGCTTCAATGGAAAGTCGATTACTAATCTCAACTCCGCCATCTTAGTAATACTATAACTCATTGTTAAATCTTCAAACTCCCATACTTTAATCCTCGGATAATCTTTCGAAACATCAGGGTGTGCTTCGAACTGACCTATATGCAATCGATTTCCACTGACTCCTAGTACGTGATGTGAGTTAAATTTTATAGGGAGATTGAGTACGCATGGCGCGACAATAGTATCGTCATCAAAAGGATCTACGACTAAAATTTGTGACGCCCCTTGGAAATAGACCTTATTATTCAAAGTCACGGACTTTTTGTTTAAAAATTTGAAATTAAATCCGGTGTTATTCAAGGGGTAGGACGTCCATCCACCCCTTTTAGAAGAATAGATTTGCATAATTTCTTTGTTATTATTTTCCACAATTCGAACAATCCGAAACCCATCATCGTTGAAATCGCTGGAATTAGTTATTCCAGGCGGCGTACTAACTCCTTTGACAACTCCGGCTAATCCAACAGCCCTACTCCGCACCTGGTACTGTGAGTAATAACGAATATCCGATGGCAAAGGAACTACAATAAACTGTTTGGTAAGCGGGTTAGCAACATAATAGGTTGATTTTCGGGTACGATACGTTACCAAGAGGTCTTTGTGATTAGCAACGATGTCAGCATAACCAAGTCGAAGTTTATGTGTTTGGAAGTAAGGGTGTTCGGTAACAAGGAACGTACCGGTGACAAAGTTGTCGATATAATAAGATTCATAAGGGCATCTTCTAAGGTATATCGTAAAAGGAGACCGTTCGATTGGAAGATGACGAAGGAAGTCGGGATTGGAGATAATAGAGTCCCAACGTGTCGAAACGCATTTGCAAGTAGCAAGTTGTCTCCAATGGAGGCAGATGAATATTAACTCCAACAATGTACCGTTTAGATCATCGATACAAATTCGAGTAGTGTCGTCGTGTTTATCGTTTTTGGCATTGTGATTACGTGTTTTACGTTGATGTCGTTGTTTGGCTCCGGAATAGGGTTTGGGTAGAGGAGGGAAATGGACGGAGTAATTAGGTTGAAAGTTTAGGGATACCATTGATGATTTTGGTTAGAATTGGATGTGAATTAGGGTTGCAGCTAGGGAAGTTTTATATTAAATGTAAGTCGGTTATAAACAAAATAAAATGATAATAATAAATAAAATAAAATGATAATAATAAATAAAATAAATTTAACTTTGGACTTTTTTCGTGTGAATTGTTAAAGATTTGGAGTATCGTTCGTACATGGACAATATAATTGCACAAATAAGATCATACGCCTTGTTGTATAGAAGCATGGTACATCAGGCCTATATTATGAATAATTAAATATCTATAGCCCAATATAGATAGAACCAAAATTCAAAAAAAAAAAAAAAAGACGTATCATCATCAACATCTTAAACCCTTCTGTAATTCACTCTTCAACGACATAGCAAACCTCCCTCTCCCCTAATTTTGATTCTAAAATGGTTGAAGGGGGAAGCAATTGGGATCAACATCAAGGAGGAAAAATGCATCGAACAATTTTTTGGTGAACGAGAAGCAATTTATATCGGTATCAAGAAGGAAAAATGCGTCGAACAATACTACTTTGAGGTAAATTTCTATAGCAATCATAACCCTGATTTTGTGATTTATGTGTATTCTCGAAATTCGGTATATAATTGTTGACGAATGGTGTTTCCGAGCTTTAAATTGGTGTTTGCTTCCAATATTTTACAATTTGATTTTGACCAAAACCTGATTTTATTGTTGGATCCATTGATTTGATCATTTGCATGTTATTTTTCTATTTACTATAAATATCCTAATTTAAGAACATCCATCGTACTGAATTCATATTTCATATACAGAATGGTTAACGAACCCGATTTTATATATTGCAGAGAAAGAGGGAGATAGAGTCGGACTTGTGACTCCTACTAATAATCATGGTACTAGGCTACTAGCCACGTGGGTCTTCGCGAAATTTTGATGACGTCAGAAGATTATCCCATTTAAATTTTTACATTTTTTTTTATTACAATAGCTCGTATTTCTTTGTTCTCGGATTTTTAAGCTTGTGTTATTTTATTAATAGCTCGTATTCTTATGACCATAGCTTGTATTCTTGTCTTAATAGCTCGTGTTCTTATCTTAATAGCGCGTATTCTTATGTGCTGGTATTTTTAAGCTCGTGTTCTTTTAGTAATAACTCGTATTTTTAAGATCGTGTTCTTTTAGTAATAGCTCGTATTTTTAAGCGCTAAATTTGTCTCCTAGTATTATTTTTACATTAACTCGTATTCTTATGACAATAGCTCGTATTCTTATGCGCTTGTATTTTTAAGCTCGTGTTCTTTTAGTATGTAATAGCTCGTAGTTTTAAGCGCTTAATTTGTTTCCTCGTATTATTTTTACATTAGCTCGTATTCTTATGCGCTTATATTTTTAAGCGCGTGTTCTTTTAGTAATAGCTCGTGTTTTATGACAATAATTCCATATATTTCAATTAAGTTCAAGTTGGTATTCTTTTTTAGCTTCTTGGTTAATTAGCTCATTTTCTCTTACATTAGCTCGAGTAGTTTTATTTATAGCTCGACTTCTTAATTCACTTTCTCAACTTGTTTAATCGCTTGTTTGTTTTCTAATGCTAACTTGTTTTTATTTATGTTATTTTTTTTAACAGAATGGTTGACGAATACAATTGTGAGAATCATCCTTGGTTGACTACACTTTATGAATTGAGGGAAAAGTAATAGTTCGTATTTTTAAGCTCGTGTTATTTTATTAATAGCCCGTGTTCTTTAGTCTACTATGATATTATCACAACATTTTTTTTTAGTTTGTACTGTATTAGTTTCATGTAACATCATTTGATGGGGTGCCGACGTGCGATGTAGTATCAACGTAGGCGTAGCTTAGTTAGTAAAATTATGAGAGATAGTACTCATAAGTACTCGAGTTCAAATTTCGTGACCTTAGCCAATGTCATCAAGTTCGTGTAAGGTGTGGCGATTTATTTTTATTGTACAACATTATGGTCAAATCCGTTGTCAGCTATGGAATTGAGTAAGCGGTTAAGTTCAAGAGTACTTTTGTTATCAACTTTGATTGTCAAGTTGTCGTTGATAGAGTCGTATAATGTCGAGTCTAGTGTGTCAAATTAGGATGTCTAGTGCGTTAATAGACCGGTTTTGAGTGCTTATTGTTGTATATTCCGGTAAATCCACTTTGGTTATAATTTGTGTTAATTGAACCTCTTTTTGCATTTACATCTCATGAGCTTTTCAAGTGTTTGACGATGGTTAAGTGGGATGAAGAAATGATCTTATGCAAGACAAGATGAAGAGCAAAGAAGCCAAAGAAATGAGTGCTAAGTAAAGAAAAGATGGAAAAAGAGGAATTGGAGCAAAAAGGAATTACGAGCCAAAATGCGAGCTGACGCGCAGCCTGCGCTGAGGACCTGCGCAGGCAAGGGCAAACTTGGCGCAGCCTGCGCCACCTGCGCCAGCCCTGTTTCGCGATTTATCTTATTTCGTATTGGGCCTCTTAAGTGGGTATTCTCCTAGGGTTTCGTGAGACCCTATAAATACCCAACATTTTGAAGACCTCTTTTCATCATCTCATTTCCTAAGAACATTTGTATTAAGGGTTTAATCTTGTAATATTTAGACAATTTCTCTTAAGTTTATGTTAATCTTTCCACATTTATTGGGTTGTAAGATAATTATGGAAGGCTAAAACCTTCTTGCTTGGTGTAATTCTTGCCTTTGCCAAGTTCAAGCCTTTGTATGAACCTCTAATCCTCCCTTTTATTAATTAAAGTATTTGCTTTGTTCCTATTGTTCATGTTTAATGGATATGTGTTAGAATTGATCACTCTTGCATATAAATGTTGAACTATTGCATATTCCACTACAAAAAGAAACAAAACAGGCGACCGATTTTGGCGACTGAAGTCAGTCGCTAATTACATTTTAGCGACTGACTTCAGTCGCTAACGACCCGTCACAGACCTTAGTCACTTTTTCAGATTTTAGCGACTAAATTCAGTCGCTAAATTTAGCGACTGCAGTTTCAGTCGCTAAAATAGACAATTAGCGACCGATATGGTAGTCGCTAAATTGGCGACCGACATATGGTAGTCGCCAAATTTGCGACTGATTTTCAGTCGCCATTAGTCAATTCAGTCGCTAATTTTGACGACCATACCATTCAGCGAAGCTCTTTAGCGACTGATTTGCGGTCGCTAAAATGAGAATCAGTCGCTAAAGCTTCTGATTATTTTCCAGGAGCTTTTCGTTTGCAATGCTAGCCTAAAATTTACAACCTGCATAAAACCGAAGTTCAACAACGCCATACATCCCAATCTTCAACACACACAACACCATACATTTCAAATTTCAACCCAACATCGCACATTTCCAACACACATTTCCGAAACTTCATTTCATATAATT
>JAGPOY010004048.1:9215-21609 GCA_018983105.1 Silene uniflora | reverse complement strand
TATTACTTAAAATTGTTTATTGTTTACGAAACAATTGAGACATGAATAAACGGTTCGATATAATTGCGAGTTGTCGTAATTTATATTACAATGACATATTTTATAAGATAGTAATTATGATATTACTAGTGAAATTATTTAATTATTTCATTATTATGTATTATGAATTTTATGGAGATAAAATTGCATAATTTACATAATAGGTCATGTAACATGTCTAATGTGTGACATTATACATTTTTACAATTGACAAACATAAAATGGATAACATTTTATGTATGAGAACCGTGTAAATGAGAAACAAGAGGGTGGTTGGGTGCTCTTTTCTTGAGTTTAATTGTAATGATTTTGTTTAGACAACATCATTACATTGTTCTTACCTAGTTACCTTCTGAAGGTAAAATTGAAGTAAATAAGAGGCAAACATTGGGCACATTTGCTCTTGTGTTTTTCCGGCCCCCCTTTTCTCTATTCTCTATTTGAGAATCATTTTCTCATTTGAAAATTCATTCATGCTTCATTTTACACAACTAATTCACTCCTTCTCTCTACCATCATTTCTAGAGAAATAAAATCATTCCTCACTAAGAATTAACACATTACTAGTAGTAGTAATAATTTTTAGTAAGAATAATAATAAGGTAAACTCTTATTTATTTCTAGTAACAAAATATTTACGAGTATTGAGATCGGTTCCTTGATATGAACCTTTGGGCATCGATTTCATTATAGATCGAGTAGAGGAGCATTGGAGCTAAATCGGAATATCTTAAGAAGACTAACATTGGAAGGTGACCAAGTTAGTATAATCCGTTTTCGTCGATTGTAAGAATCCGACTCCCTCTTATGTTTATTTTGCATGCATAAGATCTAAATTATGAATATAAATTTGAGCACTTATATGTGATATAAGAATAACACGAAATATGATTTCTAACACCTTGGTACAACCACAACTAGATTGATTGACTTGAATACCCCCGTCCCGTGGATCGACCTCAACTTACCTACTATCTAATTAGTTTGTGTGTTGAGTATATAAATATGTTTGATTGGGTGTGACGACTTGACCCAACATCAAATGTGTTTGCAAAGTTGGATTCTTCGACATTATTCTCGTAAGTATATTCTTAAAACATTTAATTTAGTTTGTGTATATCGTCTTAGATTATTTTGTATATGCGTTTGACACATATTTGTTTGCGTATCAGCCTATTCCTTTGAGAGTGCGCAAGCTTGTGCTTCTATTCTTGAGGATGCTGAAGTTGGGAACGCAAATGGTGTTGGTGCGGCAGTCGTAGATATTGATTCTGTAAGTTTAATAGTACCGTAGCTTCCTATTTATTGTTTTCTAGAAGAGACCGAGTTTTTAATTATCAATTATAAATTAATTCTATGTTCTTCCTTGAATTGTAGGATGAAGATGAAGTTGCTGTTTAGTGCTGACTTGTGTTTGACTTGCTCTTTAGCTGCTGTTTAGAGCTGACTTGCTATTGGATTGGAGTGCAACGACTACAACTCATTTCCTTGTTACTTTTTTTTGGTTGCTTTTGTGTATTAGGCCTTTGTGGCTACTGGCTAGTGGCTAATATGTAATCGACAAGTTCACTTTGGGTTGTAGTTTGCTTTTTGTAATGCACTTCGAACCTTTTCGCTGTACGTTTGGATTTTGGCCTTTGGCCCATTGGTAATGTAATGCATTTTGGACGAAGTTTTGATTGATATTTGACTGGTGTTGTTGCTCAATCTTTTCTAGATTTTTTTTAATTCTAAAACCGTTAATCACCCGATCCACCCGATTCATCCATGGATGATGGGTGGGTTGGATTCGGGTGAAGCAGTAGTCGGGTGATAGGTGGATCGGGTGGGTTGGATGGAGTCGGGTGATGGAGCGGATTGAGCTCCACCCGATCCACACCCGATCCATTGACATCCCTAATAAGAATAGGATGAACGAATGAACTACCGAACTTGGGTTTCCAGATTATACCCTTATAGCAGACACACTCACCTTAGGGTTCTGTTCTCTCTAATGATGGAATGTTTTAAGAGTTTAGGCAAATATATAAAGAACTCATCCTCTTGGATGAATGAGTACTACGTCCCTTGCATAATGTTCAAACATATCAAGCATGGATAAGAAGGGCTTTCAACAAGAAAGTCAAGCCTCGGAACATCAAGGAGGGAGATCTAATCCTTAAATCTGTTTGAGCACTTTTACGAGTCGACCCGAGGGGAAAATTTAAACCTAATTGGGCGGGACCTTATTTATTTAAGACTATCCTGTCAGGAGGTGCGGTTAGAATAACAGATTTACATAGAAATGAGTTTTCAAATCCGACTAACATAGACCAACTTAAGAAATACTACCCTTCGACTAAGTCAAACGCGCTGCGTGTGACCCACGTGCCACTCCGGTGACACGTTGTACCCGACCACACGACAAACTTCGTTTTGACGTTGTCTCGCTCTTGCGTTTTAACATTTTCTATCATCCTCAATTTTTTTAAAATAACTTAATTGCATTTTAGAAGTAAGTAAAGCACCATGCTTATTTCCTACGTTCATTTTAAGCTCTTGCTTTGAACATTTATACCTTTGCACAATTGTTTATGTCGAACTACGCTCTGGGTTTGATTTCATTTTAAACGGTGAATACGTGGGCAATCCTTTATAAGGATACAATCCTCAAATTTATTTTCAAATTAACTTGTGCAAATTGAAGGACAAGTGCTTTTGTATTTGGAATTCAAAAGAATAGGTAAGGGAAATATTAAAGAAATTAAAAGTCTCTTGACTAATCAAACCGTTTATTTATTAAATAAAGGGTAAATTGATAACTTATACCTACAATAACACAAGTTTTCAAAACTTATACCTAGAAGCTAGAATAACTTTTTTTCAAAACTTATACCTAGAATAACTTTTTTTTCAAAACTTATACCTAAAATCTTATTTTCTTCCGAACATAATACCATATTTAAAAAAAAAAGACATGAATAGACCGTTTTGACCTTCCTAATTACCCCGTATTAATTAACCCATCTTCCTTTTTTTCCAACAAATTAACCCTATTTAACCCCGCATCCACCACCATCCCGTGAACCACCTCCACCCCCACCAACACCATCAGTGATGCCGCCGCTCTACGTGTCATCCTGATAAGTGCTTAATTTACCTACTTCAACCCCCTATGTTAGCTCCAGCTTGCATGCTATTTAGCACTTATCTTAGTGTTTTTGAGCTAACTTGTGTGTTTCTAGTTTGTTTTGCTATTCTAACATGTTTTGTAGGATTATAAGCTTTATGAGCTAAATACTACAACTATAAGGAATCCGTTTTTGAAATAATGGTTAAAAATAAAAGATTTATCAATTTGGGTCGGAGTAAAAAACATATATTAAAATGGTGTCCACGTAGGATCATTTTTCCCGAACCTGTGAACAGGTAAACATGCCATACTTATTGGCGTGTCTATGGGAACAAACACGCCAAATACAATGGCGTGTCTAATAAGTTGACATATAACACAAATCAATAGTTGTACCGTTCAAATTAAGCCATGACAAATCACATCACCAAATCAATCACCAAATCAATCTACTTTTACCACCAAATCAATCACCAAATCACAAATCACATATAGTTTATCCTCCTATACTCCTCAAACTACTTTTACCACCAAATCAATCACCATATAGGAAAAGAGGCATGACAAATCACATGGGTTCGTCGAACCGATCTCGAAGCCCATTCAAATTAAGCCAGACGTCTGTTTTTGGGTCCTCGTGTGGTGGATCATGATGAGTGAGAGAGGGGTTAAGGGGGTCAAATAGTGGTGGTGTGGATTGAGATATGGGAAGGTGGTCGAGGGACTCGTCAACATTTCATATTAATGGTGTTTGAAAAAATGAAGCCATGGTGGTTAGGAGAGGAATCATGTGAGCTTTGCTTGTTGTGGGAGGATAAGGAAAAGGGATCTGAGTTTGGAAGGGTAAAGAAAAGGGAAGGCACTAGTTTACTGTATCCAATTGGATTCCAAATTTTGACACGCCATTGTATTTGGCGTGTTTGTTCCCATAGACATGCCAATACATATGGCGTGTTTACCTGTTCACAGGTTCGGGAAAAATGATCCTACGTGGACACCATTTTGATATATGTTTTTTTAATCCGACCCAAATTGATAAATCTTTTATTTTTAAGCATTATTTCAAAAACGGATTCAACTATAAGCAACTAGAAATACAAGGCTAAGTATGAGCTCAACTTTGGACTAGCATGGAGTATAATCATGGGTTGCATGACTATTTGATGGACCAAATTACAACAAAATGTAAATGTAAAGTCAACTAAAGTCAAGCCCATATTTAGAAGTCCAAATGAAAAGAAGATCATAAGATGTGCCAAAGGAGAGATAATGCTAGGTCAAATGCACTTAATCGGGTGATTAATCGAGCAGTTAACACCAAGCATCGGATTCCATTTGCATTAAAACAAGGAGTTAACACAAATAACCGAGATAGTCACGGTCCCGATCGGGACAATGTGATCCCGATCGAGACGGCCTTGTTCTAAGCCGATTATTGCATTTCCTTGGTTGTTTACGTTACTCCTTCATTTCTTATATAAAGGGAGTTGATCCGGGTCTTCTAGGCACCACGTTTTACACACTTTTACATACCTTCTCCTTAGTTTACTTTACACAAAATTCTCATATAATCTTGTAGTTTCATAATTTAGTTTAATCTTTCAATTGTTAACATTTAATTCAAGTTATATTACAAGCTTTCTTTGATCATTTATTCTTCATTTCAAGTCCTATCTCTTCCATTTGGTATTGTATTTCTCTCTTGTTTTATTATTGCATTTTCATTATGACATTTACATTATTCTCTTTTAGTTTTAATCTTAATATGAGTAGCTAATTCTCTAGTCTAGGGACTAGGGGAGACATGTAATAAAAAGTGTATTTCATATGATATAACTAGTAGATCAAATGTTGTTCATAATGTTTCTATCACATGCTCGTTTTGGTTAATATTATAATCATTGGTTAAGTGGGTTACCTCGTTCCAAAGTCGAGAGACACGGGACTCGAGTAGAACTTTGCATGTGTCAAGTAGAGTGGACTAATCATATTGAGAGATCAATTAGAACATTCTATTTCTATGGTTGACGATGCTAATGTCGAGAGGCGGGTGTCTTAAACCTTAACATTAGAACGATATTATATAATCTCATGTTTATCATATGCATTTACGACTTTTACATGTTGAACCGAATTCCCTAGATGCTTTTTATTATTATTGTTTTCATCTTTTATACCAAACAACCAAACAAATCATTAAATCGACTTAGATAGAAAGACTACCCATAGCATTATAATAGAACTAACTAGCTTCCTTGTGGATCTCGACCCCTATATACTACATTTATTTGTCGTACTTTAGGGTATCTTTGAATAGGTGTGCGATAGCCTATCACATCCTACCCATAAGCCCTACTTATGGTACTCCAAATATGGTCAATAATAGCAGAAGATAAACTTAATTGTTCTTTCGACTTAAGAAAGGGGGAGGAAGTTGTGGGAGTCTACCACTTGTAGATCATTCAATTTTCATATTCTCCTACTGGAAACAACCATCTAGAAGCCGTATACCTGCAAAAAAAGTGCTCAATATGTCCATGATTGAGATTAGATGGGTCAATTTCTCAAAAGAAAAAAAAAACAAGAGAAGAGATGGGTGTAATTTCACGAAAATTAAACTTTTTTTGGTGAAATGTGAGTATATATTATATCAAAAATAACAATCCACATTTACAAAAACGAGTGATAAAAAAAACAACTTTTCTACAAATCGAGAAAAGCTATTACATTATCAAATTTCGCACCCAAACTAAGGCCATTTGATCTCTCTCTTGCCCTGCCTTAACTTTGATCCTCCTCCTAACTTCATCTTCAATTTGTATTACTACAATTTCAGGTCTCTTGAGCATACCACTAATTCGTGCACTGTTTCTCTGCATCCATACATTATAATAGAAGGCATTCACAAGACAGCCATGGTTTTCCATTGGGTAGTCTTCTGATTTCCTCAAATCAACACATTGACAGAAGGCAAAGCCCTGCCAATCCAATTTTCAACAACATTTCCGATCTTGCAGCTGTACACACAAGTGGAGAACAGATGCTCTACAGTTTCTGTGGCAGTACCACATAGGCAGTAGAGGTCATCAGTGCAACACTCTACTCTGAACAATTTTTCCTTGACATTCAGCTCTTCATTCAAAGTTAACCTGGTAATCATGGAATGTTTTGGTATGTTCCAGTTATTCCAAATAATACTTGCCCACAATTTGACAGGTTGAGGTGTTCAGAGCCAGTCATAACCACTTCTGATGGTATATTCCTGAGCATTTGCAGCGCAAACATTATTAGTATAGCCATCTTTAAGTTTCTCCTTCATTTTGCACACATTTTTCCATGCCGATGTTACATCTGCAGTTGGAACATAAGTATGCCAGTCGTGACTCTTAATATAAATTTGATTAATCCACCTGATCCATAGTCTATCTGCTTTACAGTAAACCCAATTGGCCAGCTTGGCCACAGTAGCCATGTTCCACAGTTCAACTTTTTTAATTCCAAGCCCACCCTCATCTTTAGGTAAGGTAACTTTGTATATTCAGAACTTCTATCCCACAGAAAATTCCTACAAATGGCTTCTATCCTCTTGATCATACTCTTAGGAATGATGAACATTGTGGCCTAATAGCTATATAGAGTGTTGAGAACAAAATTAATTAGTGTTAACCTTCCAGCATATAAGAGTTTTTTTTTCCAAGACCCCTGATCCTGGCTACCATTTTCTCAGTAATGATATTTCATTCCTTCTTTGTGAGTCTGCCTGCTTGGATAGGCACCCCAGATACCTGAAAGGCATGCTTCCTTCACTAAATCCTGTAACTTGTTTAATATCACTTTTCAACTCTTCAGTCATACCATTGAAAAAGATTTCAGACTTAGAGTTATTCATACTAAGGGCAGATGCTTGGGAAAAAGAGGAAATTTCTCTCATAAGGAGCATGACAGAAGCAACATTCCCTTTACAAAACATCAATAAATCATCTGCAAACATGAGGTGAGTAAGTTTGAGCTACTTACCTAAAGGATGACAATGAAAAGGCCACCTATCAGTTGCAAAGTTGATTATCCTGGTCAAGTACTCTATACAGATGGTAAAAATAAGAGGAGATATAGGGTCCCCTTGTCTAAGACCTCCTTGTCGTTTAAAGTATCAAAAGTTGCTCCCATTTAAGCATAGAGTGAAAGAGGTAGTTTTGACACACATTATGACTTTTTGAGTAAATTGGGCAGGAAACCTGAGGCCATTGAAGAGTTGTTCAACAAAGTCTCATTCAACAGTGTCATATGCTTTATGTAAATCAATCTTAAACAGGCATCTAGGGGACACTCATGCTCTTGAATACAATTTCACAATATCTTGACATATAAGGACATTTTCAATGATGGATCTCCCTTTAATGAAAGCCCCTTGATTATCATGAACAATGTCAGGCAACACTACTAAAGCTAATCTATTGCATTGTAATTTTGAGATTACCTTATAGAGCATATTGCAACAGGCAATGGGCCTGAAATGCTTAACAAAACTTGGTATCTCACACTTAGGAATGAGAGTAATGTTTTTGGCATTTATTTGTGTGAGGAGTTGGTCTGTCACAAAAAAAAAAATCCCTGATAGCATCACATATTTCCTATCCTACAATTTCCCAAGAATCCTTGAAAAAACTGCTTGTATAGCCATCGGGACTAGGAGCCTTGTCATTAGGAATTGAAAACACAACTTGCTTCATCTCCTCATGTCACAGGCTTATTAAGAATATCACCATGCTCACTGGTACAACAATTACCCTTCTGAAGCACCTCATGTCTTACTGCGCAGTGGGTTTTCTACTGCCAGTAGGGATTAATAATATTCCAGAAAAGCAGTCTGAATGCTTTGACTATCTTTACATAGTATACCATTCAGGTCCTCAATTTAAATAACTTTATTTCTGATACATCTTGGTTTGATAGCTCCATGGAAATAGGCAGTATTTTTGTCACCCTCCTCCAACCACTGAACTTTAGCTTTTTGTTGAAGGAAACTATCCCTAGCTTTTGTCAAGTCTTTTACAGCTGCAAGGGCCTCAATCTCTTGTGCAATTAGATTATGATCACCTTGATTAGTACTAATCTGCTTCTGAATGATCTCCAATTGCTGAATAGCAATGCTAGTGATGTCCTGTCGCTATAACACCAAAAATAAATACCTAAAACAATTAACTATGTAGCTAACGGCAGTAGGGTCGATCTCCGCAGGGAGGTAACTATTGTCTGAATTACTAATCTGTCTAGGTCACAATTGGGGGTTTAATAATTTTGGTTTTCTAAACTAAAGAAGATTAAAAGAAAGAGAAATTAAATAAGAGAATTAAAGCAGTAAAACGGTATAACAATCAAAAGAGGGGAATATGTCAGGATTTCGGTCCACTACGATATCATGCAATCACGGGTTCAATCAGTTCGGTCAACATGCAGCTAGAAAGAGCGTGGTCGTCGCCTTTCGGTCCTTAAACCACGATTATACCCTTTCGGTCTCTAATCGCTCTAGGGTCTCCTAATTGACTTTCGCCCTAATTAGGTATTACCTATCGAATCTATGCAAGCCTTCCCTACCAATTTTTCGATCTAGGTCGGGGTTAACTAGACAATTGGTCTCCTGCGTGCACTCAATCAACCAATAACGATAAATTGCATAGAACGATAACTAGCATGCGAATTGACTAAACAAAATACTACCCTATCATGCATTAACCGTAGCTTCCCTCATCCCAACATACTATGCAATTAGCTACTCATGCTAACGGTAATAAAATCACAATTAACGTATGAATAGCTAAGATACAACATATTAACGATGGGATTATAACAACAATGATTAAAGCAATAAATAACTATAGATTAAGAATAAAGGAAAGGAGATTACAATCGTGCGAATCCGGCGTAAAGAGCACAATTATCGTAATTGTAAACCCGTAAATACTAACTAAAAAGTTCTGGAAAATCGAGAGTAAGAGTATGTAATCAGAGGTAGAAGGTGTTCTTATTATGACGTATTAACGCCTTATTTATAAGAAAGCTAATCTTTCTAAAACCTAATTTACGTAAACAGGCTGAGCCTGTCAGATTAGTTGCTCGATCAAACACTTAAGGTTCTCGATCGAGCACTTCTTCATAGCAATCCTCTCGATCGAGATCTTCTCCTTGAGTCTCTTCTTGATCGAACACATGACAGTTCGATCGAGAGCCTTAGGTCTTCAACATCTCTCGAACGAGCACAGGACAGCTCGAACGAGACTTCTTCTTTTGTGTTCCACTCGATCGAACACAGGACAGTTCGATCGAGGCTTCAACTCATCATCACTTCTCGATCGAGTACAACAGGGACTCGATCGACTTCTCTTTTGGCCTTCAGCGTCATAGTCAATGATAAATGGCCCTTGGCTTGGCTTCCTAGCTTGGATTTCCACTCAGTCTTCCTCCATCTCCTAAAATGCATACTTAGGACAGTTTTAGGCTAGTTTCCGCTACTTCTCCATATATTCCTGAAAAATAGCATAGGAAACACAAAGTAGCATATACGGGGCATAAAGTGACGTAAAGTCACCTAAAATGCATAGAGATGCGTGCTAAATGAGACTGAAAAGTCTATATAAAATACACGCATCAAACTTCCCTAAACCAAACCCTTGCTTGTCCTCAAGCAATACTAAATACAACTAAGGGACCTAATGGAATGGAGCAATTCTCAGAGCTAGCTACAAGTCAATGTCAAACCGTTTAATGCACATTTCAACCGTCCGTCGCAAAGCTCAACATATAAGTGAACAAAATTTATGCATATCTTGAAAATAAATTGGACGTTCGACCTTGCAAGACTTTATAAAATCGGACTCTCACGGGTCACTCTTCTCTCATGAAGCAAAGGGTAAGCAATTATATATGTAAGAGAGAAAAGAAGAAATAGTCGCTCACCTAGACTACGACCAACAATATCATGCATGCAATATAATATGATAATTAATTCTAGCTACCGTACACACGCATACCACCGTTCAAGGACTATCACGTGCCGAACAATTGCAATATTTGGAAAAGTGAGGCTAATTGGTAAGGAGGGCAAAACATATTATGGTAATGTGAGGTTAAAAGCTGAGCTAGAACCTATTAGAACCATAGCTAACATATCCCGTCTCTTCCAATCATCAAAATGAGAACGTTGCCTTTGCTAGGCAATAACAACACAATTCCAAGATTTTACCTCGTAAAATATAAATAAACCCAGGAGGTAATTAACAAAAACTCAGCCTTATTATTTATTTTTTTCTGATTTTTTTTCTTTTTCTTTGGCTGATTACAGTAGCAATCCCCTCGATCGACCAAAAATGGTGCTCGATCGAGGGACTATTCTATCCATCCTTCTCAATTTTACTCGATCGAGGTATTGCCCTTCTCGATCGAGCACAAATTAGACCAAAATACCACTCGATCGAGCATAACGTTACTCGATCGAGCTCTGGCTCGTCTGTCAGACTCTTCCTTCACAAATACCCACTCCATAAACAATGATTACGAGCCAAATCCGATACAAGGCAATAAATACCACACAACTACTATCTAACTCAGCAAGGGTAGGCTAAATTTAGGTTGTAGTTAAGGGTCAACTGGCAAATTTGGCTAAATGTGGAGTTACATGGGGCAAAATGAGAAAGGGGGACATGCAATAGTTCTCAAAACACGTGATACCGACCACAAACCCATACGTGTAGGCAAAAAGAAATTAACTATCATACTTGTGCAATTTTCGGTTACATGACATGTGAGGAGTAACTACTCACATTTCTACATAAAATTGGTCATGAATGTCACCAATTTATCGGCTCTAAAACTTAGAAATTATGAGTAGGTTGCCAATTTCTTAAGTCAAGTCTAATTGTCCAATTATTTCAAGACGAAATTCGAGAAATCACGTTAGTTTTGCTAATTGAGTCATGAAAGGCAAGGAATGGCAAAAATTTGACTTAAAGTGCAAAATCATCATTGAAAAGGCTCCAAACCGACTCTACTAAATGCAAAATAAACGTGCAAACTAAACTAAATTTTTTTTGATTTTTCTGATTTTTGAAAAACGTGAAATAAATAACATAAAATGAAACGTGAATGCAAAACAATGCAAATGCAGACGCAAAAGATGCATTACCCTCCCCAAACCAAACTGGACAATGTCCTCATTGGCTCCCAACTACACTAACAGCAAACAACTGGAAAGGGGTACGCAACCTAATACATGGTACTAATAAATGCAGTAAAATACAAAGGAGATGGAAAAAGAAAGGCGAGCTCACAAAAGCTGAAGCATGTGAATGTTTTTGACTGGTATAGGCGCCTCGAGCTCGCATTGGCACCTTCAGTCTCTTGTGCAGCAGGGCTTGCATTCCCATTAGTCCTGCCGTCATAAGCAAAATCTTTTCCAGCCAGTTCAGTGTCATGTGTAGCATGACCACTGGCAGGAAAACTCCTCCCCAAACCAAATCGAACAATGACCTCGACACCGGCTGTGGCAACCGCATCATTGGTGGATTTCTCCACCGATACAGTAAACAATAAGGAATAATCAGGTACAGTATAACTGGCCCGAAAATCCGACAAGGGCTTTAAACCCTAGGTCATCGTACAGAGGGAACGGGGGTAAACAACAGATGATTCCATGTCGACATTGAAACAACAAGCAAGAATTCAAAGACGGTATGAAATTCAGCTTGAAAATCCTAATCATGGTAATCTAACCTAAATCATCATATGAAGGGAATGGGGGTTAGAATTAATCAAAGGAAAACATAGGATACTTACTTGTTGCAAACTACCCACAAAATATACGATCAACCAGATAATAAACAATGAATTCGAAATTAATCGAACTAAACCCAGAAATTTTCGAATAAAACTAATTGATCAGGATTAAGCACGAAAATAAGGGATTTGATTGATTGCAGCAACAAAGGAATTGGGTAGTTGATTTGTGGGTGTTAGAAATCATATTTCGACTCATACTAATATCACATATTAGTGTTTAAATTTATACTCATAAATTCAAGATCTTATGCATGCAATAATAAACATAAGAATAAGAATCGGGTTTCTTACAATCGTCGAAAACGGTTTATACTAACTTGGACACCTTCCAAGATTAGTCTTCGTAAGAGATTCCGATTTAGCTCCTTATGCTCCTCTACTCGATCTATTGTGAGATCGATGCCCAAAGGT
>JAGPOY010004047.1:12016-23203 GCA_018983105.1 Silene uniflora | reverse complement strand
TGATGTTGTTAATATTACAAGATTGGCATACTTATCAATATTTAATTTAAACATTGATTCAAACTAGATGATTCAATTTTCACCCGGTAAATAGGTGATTGACCTGCTCTAAAATGTTTGCACGTCATCAGATATACTTAAGAATTTACTCATTACGCACCAAATCTAGTAGTTACGACTTACGAGTTACCTCATCATTTTGAAAAAAATACTTTGAACTTTGGTTTGTACCATAATTTGGGCCTACTCATACATTTTAGAAGTAGTTGTTTTCTCTGTCACAATTCCACATTCCCATTTCTCTGTCCTTTGATTGATTACTCAAAATTGGACACAAACAGAAAACTGCAAGAGAAGAACCAGAAAAGTTTGAGATAATTATATAATTGAGTAATGGTCCCAAACCAAATTCAACATACTATCTATTAGCTCAATTACCACCCATCATTAGGTAATCCGGTTTCTTCGGTTCGTTGACAGGCCGAAAAATTACTACATGTCCCGGTCCAAATCAAGGTTTACAGCTTAGAGTTGCCTACTTTTCGGCCTTCTATGAACTCCTGCAATTTCCTGAACTTTTCCGATGGCATTGCCTGGTAATGCCTATGAGCTATTCCCTGATACAAACGAAAATAAAAAGAAAGAATGAATAGGCATCTAAACTCCCCCATGCTTTAAGCAAATGATCGGTTAAAGACTAGTTTAATACCTTTTCGAGTGCTAATCCATCGCCTAAACTGAGCTTCAAACCATCATTGATGATGGCTTTGTATCCTAAGACAAGGTCTTTATTATTCTGTATGATAGCCTCCGCGATTTCTTGAGCTTTAGTCAGTAGTTCGCTTGCTTCGACTAAATGATTCACAAGTCCTAACTTCTCACCTTCTTCTGCGGTTAAAGGAACCCCAGTAAACGCAAGTTCACGAGCTTTATTCGGTCCTATGATCCGGGAAAGCTTCTGTGACAGTCCCCATGATGGGAATATCCCCAGCCTGCAGAACAAATATATGCATATAGTAGTCGGTAAACTGAAAGTAGATGTCATAAGCAAAAATCCTATATAATCCGATATTGAAGCGAATTATCATCTGTAAGACAATAATTAACACGAAAAAGCTTAAACTAGATCATTCAATAAGACTTGTCAACTGAATTGAGAGAAAAGGTTTAGGAAACAAATTTATACCAAGGTCCATGAAAATTTTCCAATGTAAAACACACGCGATAGTATGAAATACATTGATATAAAATACCGCGTATAAACTTCAAAAATGAAATAATTTCATTTCACAGCAAAACAAAGTTAAGGGGTCTATTACAATTCGACCAACAATCAATCAATCGTCATTATACAGAAAAATCTATTCTTTCATAGCATTCAGGGAGACCGACAGTCCATGCAGTCCAATTGACAGTTAAATTTCCGAATCACTCCATATAACGACACAAAATTTCAAAGATAATCAACTTAAAATCCTAATGCCAAACTAATGAAAATCTTACCTTGTATGAGAATCTATGAAAATAGTCCCTTTTGAAGCGACGATAATATCACAACCAAGAGCAAGCTCAAAGCCAGCAGTAGCAGCAAACCCAGAGACAGCCCCTACAATAGGCTTCCTACACCGCTCCATCTGAACAATGGCGTCAACCTCTGTATCCTTTACTGCTCCCTTAAACACTTCCTCAGCAGCTGTCAGATCAATCCCTGAGCAGAAGGCTCGTCCTGAACCCGACAAGATTATGACCTTAACTGTGTCATCTGCATCAAGCGACCTGAAGGCTTGTGCCAAGCTAGTCAACATGGGTTTGTTTAGTGCATTTAGGGAATTAGGCCGGTTTAATGTTATGTGTGCTATTCCGGTGGATTCTCGGGTTACCAGGATGATGTTTTCAGATGGTGGATTCATTTTCTGGCCCGGAAAAGGGTTAAGCGTGGACGAGATTATCAAATGGGTGATCTAGATAGGAATTAGGATGTTTCTGCCTGTGATCTACTGATTGTGTGCATACTGAAATGTGCAATTACTTCTTTTAAGAAACTTATCATAATCTTTTTTACCAAACAATTAAAATCTCGTAATCTCGTATGGAAAGCAATCATGTGTGTTTATAGAAAGCAATCACCACAAATATAATCAGCATACAGGACTGTATTTGGTTATGTTACTAGTATCTTTTTCTTTGGAATGTATATACGGTTTCCAAAGACAGACGCAACTAGCTCGTCGTTGAGCAAAGCTCGACTTTAGTTACAGATAAAAGATGGTACGGCTTGATGGGTGGGTGCCTTAGGCCACCTACAAACTACAACGGTGGTCATTTTCTAAAGCTGACAAGAAAAAAACACCAATGATAGACTACAGTTATCCACAATGTGGGATGTCAACAAAGAGCTGTTTCTAATGGATGAAATGCACAAAGGTTCATATGGGATAACAACGAAGAGCTGTTTGAAGTGGGTCGACAATTTTGAATGTACAATGTAAACTCGGCTGTCGATATACTTTTCCAGCGGAATCAGTATTTTCTGACTCAGACACAACCGGGGATGTCAATAAAGAACCCGCAAACATATACTCGTAACTCATCGATAAGTCGTACATGTCATCTACTTTAGTTAGTAAAGTCAAAAGTGGTCGTACATATGACTCGAGTTGAAAACCAGCCACCGACAAAATATTATGTTTATGGCTCCCTATAAAAGAAAGAACTCATTGATGAATTGCTTGCTATTTCTGTGTCAAACATTACCCTTGTCTTGCTGCATCAAATGGCTTAATTTGTCTGTTTCAAGATCCTTCAGTAGATATAATCTTTCACAAATGTTTTGCTCTCCAGTCAACTGCAAAACTCCTATCATCTTCATCGTCATCTTCACTTGAGGATTCATCTTCTAGGGCGGATTTCGATTGTGAAATATCAGACGCTCTATCAGCTTTTCTAGATCTAGCAGCAATTAATTCCATTTTAATGCTCTCGTACTTCTCAATTAAGGCTCTGGAATGAAAGAACAAAAGGATGAGAAACAGTTTTAAGGAATTTTAACATTTACGGAGTCTTATGTATTACTTCCTCCATTTCAGTAAGCCTCATTTGACCATTTTATACCAAAAAAATGATAAAAAACAATCTCAAAGGGCTTATTCGCTGAGATGGAGGGAAGAGTTTCGAACATTCGCCTACCTTTGCTCTCTAGATTCTTCTTCCTCTATTTGCTCTGCTGCATCAATCTGCAAGCATATAGATATGTCAGAGAAGGCAAGTAAGAAATGACAAAGAAACACGCAATAGACTCAAGAAGTCAAGCCCAACAGTTGACAAAACCGCAAAACTAATTTCCTCAATGGTGTTGAATGAATGGGGTTTCCATTCCAAAAGACCAAAGAGGATACTTTGGCTTTGGAGCATGATAAGAAAAGCAAAATTACTCGAGAGATTATCAGTGCTTCACAAACTATATACTATGAAGTATGAAGTATAAGTGCGTTGATACAATTTACGATATCGTCGGGAAATAACCTCTTTGTGTTCTCAATACACGAGAAAGGTTGTATACATCCAAGTGTCCAACCCCGACACGGGGAGGCATTAGTGTGATGTTATTGTCCTTGATGAGGACGAATGGGTTGGTAGGTGAACCCAACAAAAACAATACAGAGAAAGACCTAAATAAATGGCATGAATGAAAATGGCAAGTGAAGATGCTAACCTCCTCTTCTTCAAAACGGTTGTCAACCTCCATCAAGTCTTCTTGGATCAATTTCTCAAATTCTTTGTACTCATCTCTGATAATGATTAGTTAATCAATCAACAACATCATGACAATTAGGTAAGTTAAGAAGCCTCCATTAAAAAGCAAAAAGAAAGCACAGACAAATTCTTGTTTAAGATGGACAAAATTACCAACAGCAATACAGACATCACTTCTCACCACAAAAAATATTTATTTTGTTCCTGAACAGTATCAATATATTTTTAGGCTAAAAATTTAACTTGTCTGCAACACATAAGAAGTAAAAAATTAATAAGCATGTCAGAATTATTCCAAAGAACGACCAAGAAGTTGACAAGTAGCATACACATCTCAACCTAAGTCCTAAACTAGGATTGTGGGCTACAAGATAGATAAGCGGAACTCACCTGACATCAGGTTTCACAGGTTCAATGCCACGTGCCCGTAAATCAGCATCTTTGTTATCAAAGAACCCTTCAGGTATAGCTCCCTTTGTCTGCTTAGTTTCTGAGTCACGAGTGGGTATATCAGTAGCTTTGTTACCAAAGAAACCTTCAGCTGGAGGTAGAGCTTCCTTTGTCTCCTTAATTCTTGTGTCAGCAGCCACATTCTCTGTAGTACTTGTGGGCTGAGTTTGATTAATACTTGAAAGTTTAGATGACACAGCAGTTCTGGAAGAGCCAACCTGCTCTACTTGAGCTGACCCTAACAATATACCCAGAAAAAATTAGTTTTCTTTTTTCTTCTTTTTAATCAGCCGATCATCAGGAAAAACCCTATCTGGCAAACTTAAAGACCATAAATCATATAGTGCTGTAATTATTCACATTATTAGTATAAGGTAACTCAATGGCCATGCGGGCAGGCACCAGAATATGGATCACCGACTCACCGTGGCTCCTGGATTTATCCCCCGACAGTCAATCATCACCTTAGTGTTTTAAGTCGCATTCTAATCCCTTCCCCCAAGCCAAAAATGAGCTGGCTCTTGGGAGTTGTGCTGATTGAAAACTTTGTATGCAGGGAAGAAGTTGCATGCAATAATTGAAAGACATTCACACATACATCAAATCATCAAGGTAATAGGACTACCCCAGTGCCCAAGAGACAAATCTATTCTCTTCGCTTTCAGTACAATTCGTTTACATTCCTACCAGAGAGAAGCTGGAGGACGATTAATTAGTTAACTATTCAGAAGAGGGAGGAGCAGTAGCAACTTTCAGAGATGAATAAAATCATTCATTTCATGTTAAGGATTCTACTTTTCTTTTGCACGGGAACTTAAAGGATGAGTAGTGGGAGAAATAATTCTAGGGAAGAAATGAAATGACATTCACCAAAAAAAAAAAAAAGTAGGCAAGATTGCAAGAACCTTGATAAGGTATGCCTTTAAAATGAGAGTAAGAATAAACCTAAATATACAACGGGGAGAGTAATATATATTGAGGGATCTATTTAAAATCATTACCCAACAAGGTCCATCACAGATTCACAGGTACTCACCAACTTTTTGCTTCTTTGCATCCTGATTGTCAAAAAATCCAGCAGGAAGTGCAGATGCTGGTCGAGACATCTTTACCTCTGACGACATGCTTGTTTTATCACCATTGTACTTTTGATAATCATCTCCTCGGGGTTTAGGTGATTCGCTGGGCGTCTCAGATTTTGTATTGTTTTCTACTGTTTTCCTTGAAGCAATTGCTTTAATATTATTTACTGCCTGAAAAACAACCCTAATATATTAGCTGTCCAGAAGAGATGATACAACCAGATGTGTGTGCAAGAGGTTCAGAAAAGGACAGTGATTAAATACAAGGCTTTTCTTTTTGGTTAATTTGCTTTCAGAGCAGTCGAAACATATCTCAATGGAATTTAAAACATTACCTCGCGATGCTTACGGGAAGCTTGGTGGGGTATCCAATCAGAATCAGATTTTAATACGAATTCACACACTCGACAAACAGGCTTATCTTGTTCATTGTACCTGCATATCAGAATAATAATGGAATAAATACCAAGAGAAAATATTAACCATATGTTGAATTTAGAGTCTTCCAGGACAACATAAGACAAATAAAACAAAATTCAAGAACCACTCAGCATGTGACACACTGACATCTTTCAAAAGAGAGGGAGGGGGTAAAGTCGACAACTTATATAGGAAAACGATAGAAATAAGTTGCTCTAGGGTAAAACTTCTCCCAAAAGTAGACTTCCTCCACTTCCTAATAATGTCCACCATCTACTTGACCATGAAGTAGACACAAGAGACGGCTCCCGGAGTAACGTGCGAGGGCTAGTTCTCAAACTTCAAAGCTTCAGCACAACATTAGGCCAGAGCCTTATATTGATTCCTCAATGTGCCCTCAAGATTTGACAAACATTGGTTGAAGGGTATCTATTTCTGAAGAAAAAAGCCATGGCAATCTTCCACCAAAGAGACGTGACAAGGCAAAATGACCAAAACCATACCTTTGACACATCCCTACATGGCTGGCTACATATCAAATCACAGCTCATCCCGTGAACTATTTTCTCCTCCCCTGACCAAAGAACCCTGATTAATTATTTAACTGTAACCACACCCACAAGGCCACAAAGCAATAAATACTAGTATTAAACCAACAGAACAGAATACAGCCCTAAATGAAAGTGAAGAGGGGATTCCCATTTCCCTCGGTCTTTAATATACCTAATTCCTTCAAGGCTGAAAAGGTTTTTAAAAGGATATGGAACCTCACATTTTCTCTCCCCTTCCCATCAATGTCGTTATTAACACAATGATGATGGCTTTAGAACAAATGTATAATACTAGTACTAAACCAACAGAACAGAATACCACTAAAGGAATTTCCCTCTGTCTTTAATAAACCTAACTTCAAGGCGGGAAATATTTGAAACATGAAAGGGATATGGAACCTCACACTTTCTCTCCCCTCCCATCAATGTCGTTATTGAGTTCAGCAAGATTAGGGACAAACTAATCCAACTCATCTATCCAGAAAACAATCACTAAACTCCTTCTTCTCCATATTATGATGTCCTCCTCCATAAAATGAACCATGTTTTCATTTTAGCCATAGTTTTGAGCTTGAGCACAATTCCCTACTATCTTCGCTATCAAGATCCATGACAAGTGAGCACAAAATTTACTATACAGCCAAGTAATTTTGTGACTGTCAGAAGAATGTAAGGGTGTATTTGGATACTATTTGAGTAGGGAAGGAGAGATGGGGATGATAGGAGGGAAGAGGGAGGGGAGCGGAGTGGGAATGCAGCAACAGAGTTTCCACTCCAAATTTTTTATTATGTTAAGGATTTATTTGTCACAGAGAGGGGAAATGAATTCCTCCATTTATCTTACATTTCCTTCCAATCCTATTTGTGAAACCAAATTAAGAAATATCTCTCTCCCCCTCCCCTCCCTTTTCCGTAAATTCCCTCCATCAAGCCTATTAAAAAGGCCATAACTAGTAAAAAGGAGCACTTACATTTCCTTCCAATCCTATTTGTGAAACCAAATTAAGAAACATCTCTCTCCCCCTCCCCTCCCCTCCCTTTTCCGCCAATTCCCTCCGTCAAGCCTATTAAAAAGGCCATAACTAGTTAAAAGGAGCACTTACATGATTCTTCAAAGAAGACAAACTACAAGGTTATGTGACCTAATCATGAAGAAAGCAACTAAAACACAGCCTAACCATCTAATAGACCAATGCGGCAATGCCCATAACTCGGAAGACATACTCCCTAAAATTCGTAATAAACTACCGAACAGAAAGTAAACACAAGCTACCACTAAGCAGAGATTCTGGCAACATCTACCACAGAAATTAGTCTCAGTCTCTCAGATGTAACAGTTCCGAAACACGCAAAAATTCCATGTTGAACTAAAATTCAATAATACTAAACCAGAATGCTTCATTCAAATTCAAACAGGAACTCCGCAGTAAATGTATTATCTGGAGGTTCTTCAAACCCCGAAATTAGGGTTAATTTACTAGAATTTAGTAAATTACCTGACAAGAGGCGAGTCAATGCGTTTTTGCTGTTGTCGTTCGTTCAATTTAGCACGAAAGAGCGCCTTTTTTCGGTCTCGATCAGCCATATGTTACGATAACAAACCCCACACTAGCTAATTAATCAACTAATCCCTCTGCATCAAAATAAAAAAGCACAAGAATCAGATATCACAAAATACAAAATCACAGAGTAAACTTCCACCCCAGTTCACGCACACAATATGAAAGTACCCGAATTCAGCTTAAAAAGCCAGTAACGCAGAATCTAACTACTCCGTCTATTCATATTATTTCCACACATTTCCCAAAATACTCGCATATTTTTGAACAATCATATGAAAATAGTCACATAGAGTAAACTTCTACTACAGCTCACCCTCCACAAAAACGGAGCCGCCTAAACTCAGTTAAATAGTCACAGAGTAAACTCAGCTAAAGAAGCTATTAAAGCAGAAACTAACTACTCCGTCTATTCATTTCATTTCCATACGTTTATTCACAATTCTCTCACATATCTTCGACAATTGTATGAAACTGAAATGAACGGAGCATCAATTTCATCATTGAATTTCAAACCCTAGCGCTTCGAAACCCTATCATATGTGCAGCCAATTAAACGCATAAAAATTAACAGAAATAAAAATTCAAGAAGTTTTCGACCTAAATGTGCATCAATTTGACCAAATCATTGTTAGATGAAATAGGGAAAATTCGAAGAACTGTAAAAAAAAAATCAGGAAATTAAATTCAGCGAAAATATAATTAATTACTTAATAATACAAAATTAAAGCGAAATACAGACCAAATGCAATTGACGGCTGAAGATGATGAAGATGAAGAACGACGTCGGAGAATGATGAAGATGAAGGGCGATTTCTTCAAGTTTTGCACAACGGAGGACAAACTTGGTACTTTTGTACTCGAGTATGAAAAAACATACTGTAACAAAATTACAGTGGCCGGGTGTTTGGACCAATCTGAGCCTGGCCCTCGGAATTTTGAGCTTGGGTTCGAGTCCGATTTGGAACTCGTCAAACTTGAAAAATTGAAACTCGGCTTGAGTCGAGCTCGAGCTCGGTTAATCATTATAATCTTTTCTATTTTTTCACTTTTAAAATTTGATCCGATGCGCGAGTTGTAATCAACCCAACTAGTTTTATGCCCGTGCAAATTGCACGGGTCTGCTTTTTAAATTTTTCTTATTTAAAAGTTTTGTTTTCGTTTTTGTTTAATTTTAAAGTTTGTTTTTATTTTTGTGCAATTTGCACGGGTTTAAATAATTTCGAAAATAACGATTTCGTGTTATGTACCATGTTTAAGATTTTCTATTTGTATAATAATTTCATTTGTAATTAGCGATTTGTACATACGAGCGTATGCAAAATATGGTAATATTTACAATACAATTTATATTCGAAATATATTAAAACATAAATCTTATAAATCAACCGTACAATATTCGAAATATATTACTCTGGAACACATTCGGTCAACGGGATACGATTGTTAAATGTAAGATCTCGTGTTCTTGTATTAGGTACATGTTCAGCTTGATTGTTATCATCTCCACAACTAAGTTATATCGTGTTGTAGACTCATACAGTACTATGTACATGTTTTGTAAATAATTTTAAAAATATAATAACATGTAGTAGAAGTGTTAACAAAATTCCTGCAATAGGTCGTGAATTTGTTAAATTTATTTGGTAGAGAAAACTATAAGTAGATACGGAATTAGATAAGCCCCTTGTTCTTCATACTCCGTATATCATAAAATGGGCTAATCTAATCTAAATATTTCTGAACACTTGACCTGGTATGTATGCAAACCCGTACAAATTGTGAAACTCGTTTTTCATTTAATCAAACTCGGGTAAGTTTAAAGTGAAAATTTTGACCCGTGAACGTTTAAAATGAAAATTTTGAGTTGTTTTTCATTTAGTACCGATTGTTATTATAGTAAAACCGGACAAAATGAAAAATTTGACCCGTGTACTTTTTTTTTTGTGCTATTGACCCGTGTACATTTAAAATGAAAATTTTGATCGTGCACTTTTTAAATGAAAATTTTGACCTTGCCCTTTTAGAATGAAAATTATACCCTTTTTTCGTTTAATAACAAATGGTACTTAGTGAAATATGAAAAAAGATGAAAATTATGATGCATACACGCCTAAAACAATTTAGCCGAATGATTAAATGATAACGTCGTCTAAAGCCATGAAAAACATTGGATTATACTAACTAATACGATATCTGATCCGAAAAATCGGATATCCAATCTGAAAACATTCTTGGATAGGATAGGTTTTCGGATATCGAATCGGTTTGAAAATGGTTTACAAAATTTAGGTATATATTGAGACTCTTAAGTTAAGACGGTCTTAAGCAAGACCATTCGTAATTAATAAAGCCCATCGCAATTCGTTTGCCCACGCATACGTACGAACTACTCCGTATCAAATCCGGAGTACAAATTATAACTGCTCATTAATAAAATTTTACTTAAAAAAAAAAAAAATCTCAGCCACTAAACCTAAAATCTCTCGCCGCTTCTATACTCACCTTTTTACCTTTTTCTCTATCTCAAGTTTTGATTAAATGGATGATTTTTATCAATCTTTCACACAATATTATGCTCAATCAAAACCTTGAATCCCAGCTCATACCACTCTCAAAAAATTCATAAGAAACGATAATGGTTTAGATCTATCTTCTTATTGATATTCATCCGATTGCAAGTTTCGTAAGCATATTAGGCATCCCTCATTTTTTTTCTCCACACAAATATTCTTGTTTGAATTTAGTCTCTCTTTTTAACAAATTTTCGCCTTTTTTTCCTGCATTTGTTCGTAGGAACAATGTTTTTTTTTTCTTTCTGTATTTCAGTTTAAATAAGGGTTTTTAATATTTTGTAACTATAATTTCAATAATTTCCCATAATTATGTGCTATTTTATTTCAGCTACTTTTTTCCCAAATGCTTATTCATCATTTTGACCATAAATATTGGTAGATTTTTTTATCTAGCTTATACTCCATAAATAATTTCGATTAAATATCGTTTTTCACTCTTTTTAATTTATTTCCTTATATAGGTACAGTAATAATTTGATCTCCATTACTTTTCGATCTCTCCGAGATTCCTTCTTTATAAATATGGATTTAAACATATTTTATTTGTAAGTGGGGATATGTAATATTTATGTAATTTTTATGCAGTAATTTTTAATTTATTTGTAAATTATATTGCTGATGTAATTTATCGAGTACTTTGTAATTTAATTTACGTAATTTTATGTATTTGTACATAATTGTAATTTTTTTTTTTTGTGGAATGTAAGAATATTATTAAGCACAAACAAGCTATTACAAGCTATTCAGTTTTCCAACATACAACAACTCTTAACTACCCTTAGGCAGTTACAAAGAC
>JAGPOY010004047.1:968-11776 GCA_018983105.1 Silene uniflora | reverse complement strand
TATGTAATATTTATGTAATTTTTATGCAGTAATTTTTAATTTATTTGTAAATTATATTGCTGATGTAATTTATCGAGTACTTTGTAATTTAATTTACGTAATTTTATGTATTTGTACATAATTGTAATTTTTTTTTTTTGTGGAATGTAAGAATATTATTAAGCACAAACAAGCTATTACAAGCTATTCAGTTTTCCAACATACAACAACTCTTAACTACCCTTAGGCAGTTACAAAGACGATTGGACTAAATTTAACCAAATTACATCACGAGGTAAAAGGCCTACTCTAAATTTAGCACGCAACCAAGCTTTTACTTCCCTTCTAATCATATCCCTGACAAGATCAGGTCTCAGTACATAGCCTTCCACTCTTGCCTTATTACGTTGCATCCATATGTGATAAAAAGTGGCAGCAATAATGCAAGAGAGTACTCCTTTCTTCATCTTCGAAATCTTCAAACTCCCTAGCCAGATCAATAGAAGGCTGTCAAGGAGCTTGGACTGACAACAGTCAGCCATATACTGCAGTAATCTGCTACTGTAGTCACACTGCTGGAATAGATGCAAATGATTCTCAGTTCCCTGTCCACACAGTATGCAGCAATCATCTGAAGAAATCCCCAAATGAAACAATTTTTCTTTGAACTGTAATCGTTCTTGAGCAATTAGCCAGCTAATAAACTGGTGTTTAGGAATACACCAGTTACTCCATACACTACTATGCCAACTCACCTGCTGAAACTTTTGCCTAATGAACTCATAGCCACTACTCATAGTATAACCTTTACTATCAATTACCCACTGTCCATTTATGTATCCATGAGATAATTTCTCTTTAACTCTGCATATCACCTTCCAACCCCAACTCACATCACCAGTAGGATTGTAAGATGACCAATCCTTGCCCTTTAAATATATCTGACTGATCCACTTGACCCATAATCTGTTTGGACAGCAATACACCCACCATACTAACTTTCCAATGGCAGCAATGTTCCAAGAGAGGCTATCTCTGATATTTAGACCTCCTTCTCTCTTTGGAGCACAATTTTTTTCCCAACTCACTGCAGGAGCCCTTAGGCATTCCACATTCCCATCCCATAGAAAGTTTCTACAGATGGCATTGATTTTGTTGATCACTCCTTTTGGAATTAGGAAAACATTAATCCAATAACTGAACAGAGAAGTTAAAACAGAATTCACCAACACCAATCTACTAGAATAAGACAATTTCCTTGTGCCCAAACTTCTTATTCTGGCAATAATCTTCTCTATCAGTATCTGGCTATCTTTCTTAGTCAGACTACCACAAGTGATAGGTATTCCAAGGTATTTAAAAGGTAGTTGACCCTCAATGACACCAGAAATCTGTATTATGTCATCTTTGACCTCTCTTGGAACCCCATTGAAATATGCATTTGTTTTAGTGGAGTTCATCTGCAGTCCAGTAGCACAAGAGAATGTAGCAAAAGATCTCAACAGAATCATAATAGATGTCACATCTCCTTTACTAAACAGTAAAAGATCATCAGCAAACATGAGATGTGACAGTTTCAGCTTGCCACACAGAGGATGATACTTATCATGTAATTTATTTATCATGAAATTTGTACTTTATGACGCAATTTTGTAATTTATTTGTAAATTATGTAATGTAATCATGTACAGATTTGTCATGTAATTTATATCCTCTTTTTTGGGGTAATTTATATAAATCACGGTAGAGAAACATGATAGATCGATTAGCATGTTGCAATTAATTACTTGATAGATTACTTGATAGATCATGGGGCCTTTAATAAAGGAAATTTAATTAATTATGAACTTTGACTATTCAACATTTAACCACAGACTGACAATGATTGTTTGTTTTATAAATAAGATTATGATCTCAACTCATTTCCATCCATCCATAAAGTAGTTGGCTTTTTCTTTGGGGAAAAAGTTCTGGAGCTAATGGTTACGACAAATATAGATTACGATTTAGATTTATTTTATTATATTGTTCAAATGTTTTTTTACGCCAAAAAGTTGATTTCATGTCTATCAGGTACATATGTTGATGTTTCTCCAAAGGGATAACGTGTTAACTTTTCCGTTTACATGCGACTAAATACAATAATCAAAACACCTAATCATCCAAACAATGTCTCTGATATGTTATCTTTAAATAGAACTCAAAGACGGAGTATCAAATTTTCAAAGTCCCTTCAAATTATATGTCAACCACATTTTCGTAGAAATTTACTATCATAAATTATATAGTAGGATTTTAATTTTAATGTACACCTACTCAATCTTTAGTTTACACTTTACATACGGGATAGAAGCTTAAAGTTTGAGGCACAACCTAGAAAATTACATGGTCGATCGAGTCTCCACTTTATCATCACCTATGAATTAGAGTTCATGAATCACCTTGTCCATTAAACCCAGCCCGTAAAATAAGCTAGCACGAACAAGACAATTTAAGAAAATGACGAGGGCAAGCCCAGTAACCCATCCCAAGTCCCAACCCCACTAACATGCTTGTCTATGAACCAAAAAATTTAATATAAGTCGATCATGTCCGGCACACACCCGCATATGATCACCTCTACTATAATTTTGTCTAATAAGAGCATCTCTACCACTCCGTATTACTCAAGGTAAAATCTTGAAATCGACCATACTACGCAGATTTAATTAATAAATTAAAACATAATAGGGTCACCTGCTTAAAGTACATCAAACTTTGAAAAGGACAATGTCACCACAATTCCACAAATATTATGTTTTTGGGTTTTTTAATTAAATCTACATAGATAAAGAGTCAACCAATTTTGTGACTTCAACCCTGTATTATCGACACGAAAAGACTGGAAATCAGGAATGAACTTTATATTAACAGGGTTCGAGCTTCATGCTTGAGAATGTTAGGAAATAAATACACTAGCTTTTTCATAATGTAAGAATAGCGAGTAAGCTAGAAGTTCACAGAATTACACATACTTCTAATGATACCATTGTTGCCTGTCAAAACCCCTGCATAAGAGAGCTTTACAAAAGCTGAACCAAATGCTTGAAAGAAATCTTCACGATATGCAGCAAACTGTTGAACAAAAGGTGCAGTTGTCGGGTTTAAGGCTAATTCTGCGTCAATTTTCAGGATGCCTCTACCAGCCATGGAGTTCTTGTAGTACCGGTTATCAAATCTAAATGTTGTAGGATCATTGAACACAAAACTAACATTTTGGAATGCTGTTACAGATTCAGGACATATCACTTTCAAAGCCAACTCAAAATCGGGATCCATTTTACTAGACTTTTTCCCGTCAGGCATGTACAGGCGATTCATAATGTTTAAGCAGTGTGTAACTCCCAATGTATGTGCTCCTGCAAGTAAAATATACTCCGTATTCATAGTTGCTGAATTTTGAATATTACTATGTAGTTACAGTATACAGATTTAGGAGATGAATTTTAAACTACCGCACTTGACTCATGATTCAAACTCCAAAATGTGCGTCATGAGCACAGACAAATACTGTATAATTTAAGACTATACGAGCTAGGACTCTAGCTCGTATAGAATGGGAACAACCGTTCTACGACCTGAATTAGACCCAAAAAGGACAATCCCTACCTGCCCCAATTAATATGATTCAACTGTAGCTAGTTGGGCTGAACTTTAACACAAATTCTTGTTTAAGACGGGCACTATCCGTATTAACCTTAAGACGGGTCAAATATACCCATGTGGGATGAATAGGACAAAAGCAGAATGCATTGGAAAAGGTAAAAGATTTGCCCTATACACCCATATAGGGTGTTATTTGACACGTCTTAACCTTAAGACGGATAGTGCCGTCTTAAGCAAGACTAGCTGGAACTTTAATGCCCTGAGATGGAGCTGAGTTGTAAATGACTTTGGTCCAAATGACTCATTTTGAAATTCCATTGTTTTATCAAATAACAAATGACAAAAACCTTGATGACTCTGAACTGAAATGACACCGAGTTATACCCAAATGACCTGATGAGTAATTACCTACGTAAGTATCTGAATGACTAATGATAAGTGCTATGATAACACACCCGGAATAACCCTTTCCGAATACCGAAATGACCTAGCCTACACCTTACAGGTCTACTACAAGCTATTGCTTAGGAGTTGCGACTTCAACCTCCTCCATTCTTCAACATAATTTACAACTTAAAGATGCATGATATGGAGAACTCATTCAGAAGGTGCAAGACGGATTTATTATGTACCAGTACTTTTTCTCGTATCTCGATTTCTAGTAGTTTGTAGTCCTTCAAGAAATGCAACAGAACGAATTTCGTATCTAAAATGTTGGTTTCGAAACTACCGAACACGAGAGACATGAACTGAATGTTAACAGTGGGTGCGGTTATCCCTATTAATATCAGAGTTGAGAGACTTGAGACAATGAGATGACTGTAAAACCACAGCTCCCAAAAATTTAATAACAAAAATGCAAATAAACATACCCATTATGGCAACTGCTTCTTCAGTATTCATCCCAAGCTTGGCAAAGAGCCGAAGGGCTTCATGGACTCCAATATCCGCTGAAGGAAGGGAAGCATCAGCAGCGTCAGAGCCTAAAGTAGAGGTCGAGTCTCTCCTACCTAAAGGAACATGAATCCTTGGACCCCCGGACACTGCAACTGCTTCTCTAGCAGCCAAAACTATAAGGTCAGCGCAAGAGACTTGTCTTGGACATACTCTTTCGACAACTGATTTTACTATATTTATTGATTCCCTCTTCCGTATCCCAAAATTCTTGCTAGCTCCAATTTCTGATGGCATCAAGGAGGGCACGTTTGAAACGTCAATTAAGATTGAAGCATCACAACCCTGGCAAACAATTGTTTTTCTTGTTACAAGAAAACTTGTGACAAAACAACAACCTCTAACAACACTAAACTTCAAGTAAAAATTAGCAGCCAGGAAACACATACTACCTTCATCCCATTTATATTATACCCATTTGATTTTACCATTAATTTCTCTAAATATATATGAAGATACAATGTTATATTTGACAGATTTTATTTATCAGACAAAATTTTCATATCATCATTGTTACATCTGGTGAGTATGAGTCAAAACTAGCAAAATTTGTCCATCAATTGAAACATGGACAAATATAAATGGGTAAAGCCGTAAAGGGAGTAAGCAAACTTAAAATTGAGTAGAGAAGTGATAATCTCAGCAACCATATGAAAAAGATTCAAATGTAGATAGACTAAATCATATATACAGCATAAACAATCAACCCACCAGAAGTAATGTGAGTATGTGACAGCTGATAAGCATGACTGCTGAAAGTATCAGAAAAAGGTGATAGATTATTACCTGAACTTGGCAATCATGGAACATGAGCCTAAGGAGAGCAGCAGGCGAAGTGGGATCTTCGGAAAAGACGGGGGCAAGAGCATCTCTGACAATGTCCTCGAGTGGAGGGCAAGTTTTATTATAGAAACTGAAGGATAAACCTTTAGGCTTGGGTTTGATAGCCCCAGTAAAACTGAATGTGATAAGAATGGTGAGAATTAACGATATAGTACTGCTACCCATGATTTCTATCCCAAATCAATTTAAACCAAGATTTTAGGAGGGAATTCTTTGTAAGGTGGAAGTAGATAAGAGGTTGGAGTATTATATTATATAACTAAGAAAGCTGGAAAGTCTATATTTGATATTAATATAAGTCTATATTTTAGGAGGGAGTTCTAATTTTGTTCATGTAATGTAACACACTTCACAGACAGAACAGTAAATAAGTGAAAGTTTTGTTTAATAAGCTTATATTATAATGGACAACTGTAAAAGCCATGTATATGCCTAAATCATGTTGAGCAGCTAAAACACTAACCTATTTTGGAGAATTCACAGTATTAAACTCTAACTGACCTGTGATGTTAGTACGTTAATATGCAATACAAAGCCAATCAAGGAAATATATATGGCTATATGCTAATGAGAACGTCACTACACATAAGCTTGTGACTATATACATCTTGTGATAAACTTCCGTTTTCTCCTCGCCTCCTTTAAAAGCCTTCTAATGATTTCTATCACCAGTATATGTTGTTCGTGTAAATCGTGAAAGGATGCAAGAACAAACGTTATGTGTGTCTTATTTAATTTGACTCAAAGCTTCAATAACTTTAACTTTTAGCAATCGTGTAAACATCATTCATGGCTATTTAAACTTAAACTACTCTGTATTATTCTTTCAGTATCTTGTTATAGACTACTTACGCCTCCTTCCCTTGAGCTAATTACGGTTTTGATATTCATCATGTTTCCAGGTGAACCTCACCTTATAACCAAAAGATAGACAACTAAATGCTCAGGTGAATTTTATCCGTCCAAAAATTCGAAGCACAATGTTACAAGCAGCTGCCTAGCAGTGAATGCTACAGGGGGAAACTTCCTCTTATTGTAGCAGCATGTGAAGAAAGGCTGTAAATTTAATTCATTCCTCAAACTAGTATCAACTGATAACTAACAATCATGCATTAATGACTGTCACATGATTTGTACAAAACAGAAATTCCATCCTTCCCTTTCGTGAGGGTGAAGAAGAATACAAGGTGGAAATTAAATCAACATATTAAAGCTACACAGTTGAAACGGAAACTTATACTAGGTCGATACAGAGCTTTAACTCTTAATTCTTATGGAGGCGCAAACATTCTAGTACGACAGGTTCATATGTTACAGAAACCTTGTCAATATTGTAGCAATGCAATAACAAGGTGCAGCCACAACATTAAATCTCTTGCAGTGAAATAAAAATTTCATTCTACATCTCGACATAGCTAAACGAGCTTATTTTTCATAAGCTTTTACTCTCTCCATTCTAATTATATCAGTGCAGTGCTCGACTTTGATGGTCAAATGGTGTCTAATTTGACTGAAATTTTGTAATTGTATGATAGCTATAACTTTCTCAAGATGAGAATATGAAAATAGTTTTTGATAAATAAAAAATGATAGAATTTGCTATGTATCTCTAAGTACAGTTGGAAAAGTTAATGGTCAAACTTAACATCGGTTGACCATCAAAGTCCAATAGAAGCAATTCGGGATGCTGGTAATAATCGTTTAGGCAACGGCGATGCACATAATGTCAACCTACTCCTTGGCACAGTTAAATTTGAAGCTTTGGGGTAACAATATCAATATCGTCAAGTATTTTATTATAATAACCCCATCAAGTAGGCACAACAACGGTACATGGATACAGGATACATGATAGGAATACACTAGGCCTTATTTTGAGACACAATGAAATTGACAAATTAAACAATATTTTGTGTGGAATTACACACTAGAGAATTTTTTTCCAAAATCTATAATTACAATAAGGAAGATGACATCTTGAGTAGAAAAGAGCAAATGTCGTTGAAGACTTAAAACTTAGTTGTCTGCTTTTTCTATGGTGAGAATTAAGAACCTTGGAAATTGCCATATATGGCAAGATTGGTAACTAACTAACAGAGTCACAGGTTACTAAAGGGATAAAAGAACATGAGAAGAATCTGGTGACTAGGCGTTCTCCTACTAGTAAAGCAGACTAAGCAGTAGAGTAGCAATTATGTCCCTTAATATTCCTATTGAACTATTGCCTTCTAACTGTTTTCTTGTTAGCAGTAGATTTTCTTTAAATAGAAAGCACTTGAGCCACACGAACTATTATCATCCAGATGAAGGATATCAGTCTGTTCCCTCAAAGTATATTGATTATCGTCATTGTAAACAAAGTAATAACATTGAAAGTATATTGCAACCTGTACTGGGACATAAAATTATACTCTCAGTTCCAGACAACTATTTATGTTTACTTTAATTTGCCGTTCACAAAATAAAGTAAATGTAAACTATGACTTGGACAAAGGGAGTAAACTATTAGAAATTCTGTTATTTTTCTCTGGCAATCAAAACATTTGTGTAATTGTTTGTCAGATAACTTTAAAGTAATACTCCGTAGCACTTATGCCCCTGAGAACAACTTCAGAATACTAAACAACTAGATCTGTAGATTTGAAAATATTAAGAAAATCCTGAGACTCGCTTTATTGGAGAAAATGAAGTTTTATAAATAGATGATTCACCTGGATTAGCCGGTATCACCTAGCAGAAGATGCTTAGGAAGAAATAATCAACATCAAGATATTTAAGACCAGTCTGCACCACGCCCAAAGAGAAGAGCAACTCTACCAACAGTATACTGTGTAATTGTGTATGCTGATATTGAGAATTAGCATGACACGGGTTGGGATGTTGAAATTAAGTTGGGTAGTGCATGCGAAATATCTCCAGAGGTCCAGGCCCCAGACTTCAGAACGTTTGTGATTTCGAGATGGTTGAAAGTCTATTTATCTAGCAGGTTGCTCTGACATGAGGCTCATTCACAATAAATTCTCCAGCATTTCTAGAACCAAGACAATCAGCATTCAGTTACTTTAGAGATTCTTTGAGGTAAGGCCATGCGGACCATGGATCACGAGTTCATGCTCAATAGAGCCTTCAATATAAAACTTCTCCAGGATTTAATGTGAGTTTACAGTGGAACTTCGGAAAGGCGCCCTGAAACCATTGAACCACATCCCCTCTTTCCAAAATATTTCACCATGTTCATGGAGTATAAAGTTACACTGTAGTCAGAGATGTTACTACTTACAAATGTATGCATACATCTCAAAAGCAATCAATGGCAGCCGCTGATACATTTGCATCCTATCAGTTCTGTCATCACGAACCTACAAGGCACAGATCTATATCAAGCTCCTCATTTATTTCTGGCAAAGAATCTGATGTCATCTGACCCATCAAACAGTCCAACATCAAGAGAACCTCGTTTATATTAGAGTTTGCAGTGTCATCAACTCTAAACTTGTGTACTTCATTTCCTATCTCAATCCAGCTGTATCCAGGATCTGTTTTCAGGTCTACATCCTTCATCGCCTTCCACACTTTTGCTACCTTGTCCCACCATCCCACTCTTGCATAAAGTTTTGCAAGCTGTACATGGGTAGCAGCACAAGATGGTTCCAGTGCAAGCCTATTCTCAGCCGCCTCTATTCCAATCCAAACATTATCATGAAGCCTACAAGAAGAAAGAAGTGAGCCCCAGACGACGGCGTTGGGTTTTATAGGCATGCTAAGAATAATCTTTCGGCTCTCCTCCACTAAGCCAGCTCGGCCAAGAAGATCTACAATGCATGAATAGTGACCCAAATTAGGCTGCACGCCGTATTCTCTCATTAAATTGAAATAGGTTTGACCTTTTTCGACAAGACCAACATGACGGCATGATGAAAGAACGCCCAAGAAAGAAATATGATCAGGCTTCACTCTAAGCTTTCTCATTTCCTCAAAAAGAATAATTGCCTTCCAAGCTAGCCCATGCAATGCATATCCCCCAATCATGGAGTTCCACGAAACAATATCTTTATCATGCATCCATCCAAATATAGACAATGCATCATTAACACTTCCACATTTAGAATACATTGAGATGAGTCCATTGGAGACATGAATAAATGAATCCAAACCAAAAAGAATAGCTTGAGAATGTACACTTTTCCCATGTCCAAGAGAGCCACATCCAACACACGCAGTCAAGAGACTTGTAAGTGTATAGTCATTCGGTCTAAGAGATGAACTAATCATTTGTTGGTAGAGCTCCAAGCAGACATTGACTTGAAATGCTTGCGCAAATCCGGAAATAAGAGCCGTCCATGAGACAACATTTCTTACCGGTTGTTCATCAAAAACCATCCTTGCGGAGCATAAATCCTCACATTTTGAGTACATACTAATCAGAGAACTCCCAACAAAAACATTCGTAGAAAATCCATCTCTAATAGCTAGGCAATGAAGCTGAGTTCCACTATGTAGAAGAACTTTGAACCCACAATCACTTAGTGCATATGAAAGCATTGCACAATCAACCCTCAACCCTTTCCTGTGTAGGTCAAAAACACCAACAACTGGATTATCCTCAGAAAAGATAGATGATGACTTAGAATCAGATGGACTTTGGCTTCTGGGTTCTGGTGACGCGAAACCAGTGGACGATTTTCTCTCACTTAATTGCTTCGATTCCTTCGAATGAGTCTGTAGGAAGTCCTGAATAAGCTGAGGAACTTGTTGGTTTTTGTTAGTAGAGCTTTTGGGGGACACAAGATCCAGAACTCTAAGTGCATTATTCAGTTTTTTTTCGTCTCTGCTCTCCTGCAATCTATAAGTAGCAAATCCCTCGAAGTGAACAAGGGTTTGCAATGACGTAAATTTGAGGGCTTTACTCTTGAGATGCCATCTAGAAGGACACCAGAAGTTCATTCTTAAGCAAAAGGCATAATTTCCTTATTGAACTCCTCTCCCTTTCAAAATTCCCAAATCACTGAATAGTAAGTAGCAAACAGAAGACAAAATCTCCGTCAGCAAATATATGTATGAAGAAGTAATAAATAGCATAGCGATACTGAAGAAGAGGATGCACGCGAGAAAAGTTAGAAACACAACACATAATACCAATCACATAATACAATAGTTTCTTTTGCGTTAGTTTGTCACTTAAGTTAGCTCACATTTTCACAATAGCAGTAGAATCGTCACGGATAGATATAACTATTCGAGAATGGATTTGCATTCATGGAAGCATAAGCATCCTAAGTAATCAAATTCTGAAGGAATAAAATTCATCAATGATCATCATTATTTATGCACGGAGGCCCCTCAACTAAAGAACAAACCTCAGCAGCATTTACTCTCAAAGAGAAAGA